>VTON01000184.1:0-155560 GCA_009617725.1 Hydropsyche tenuis
GTCTCACATATGTATAGCGTGAACATGGAGATGGTTTTGTAAGTCTACATTTTCATACTCGGTATAAATTTTTATTCAATATTTATTGTTATTAGAACAATATTTATTCAAAAATTTTATGTATTTTAATATAAATAATCTTTATGATTAATTAAAAATAATTTTTTGAACTGGCAATTTGTACTGTACTAGGTTGAAAGACTCATAATTACAACTCGTTTTTTTTTTTATATCGATTGAAATTTCTACATTTTAGAATTTATCGCTATAATTCGCAATGGTGAATTATTTTATTAGTGCTTGAATATTTTACCAATGATTTTCTAACGTTATTCGAGAATCTTAGGTTAGAATTATTAACACGTATGACAGATCTCATAGGTTTGTTCAATTACCGGTATTCGATTGCTTCAGTTGCCATCAATCATCAAACTTAAGATAGAAATGTAGTGGTTAATATATCAGTTTAATCCTGAGACCAATTAGCAAGGAAGAGTTTCAATATTCGGTTTTTTTGAGTATTGTTTTCTTCTTCTTTGTCTTTTTAATTTTACAATGAAAAAAATACTGAAGAATTCTTTCTTTATCGTTTGATATGTGTCGTCGATAATTTCGCTGAACTACTTTGAAATAACTGGAATTTTATGTTTTTATATCATTTTATAGAAGAAACACGGATAAGTCGTTTTCGCAATATTGAAATTTAGAATAATTAGGATAATACAGGTATGTATTCTCTAATTCGAGTCGCTTGGCTCATTGTCAGTAAAAACAGTTTTTATTTGCGAATAAGCACATAACGAGTAATAATTTCTAATAACATTCACTATAAACGCTGTTAATCACATAAATTATTTATTGACAAGTTTACATTTTAACATGAATAAAAATGCATTATAAGCAGTGGCGGCTCGTGACTTGAAATTGTGAGGGTGCTGCATACGACTAAGTAGTGTCAAAAAAAAATTAAAATAATATTAATTATTATATAAAAAATATTAAAAGGTATTACAGATTATAATTTTCATTTAAATATGAAGTCCATTCTTCAATTTTTGGCTTGAAAAAATATTTCAATTATTTTTTCATAAAAATTATTAATTTCTGAAATTAAGTTTGATTCAAGAGAAATCATCTACAATAAGATTACCGAAATTTCTTGATTTTATTCGTTCTAAATTTTAAATTTTTATTCTTTATCACCTGTGCTATAAATTAATTTTAATACGAAAAAATATGTATCCTTGACAAATTGTTTTATTTTTAAGCCAACGGCAGAAACGTCCATGTACATATAAACCACACTAATTATTGCTTAACTTCAATGATCATTGGAAACCGTGCGTTCAACAATATAAAAACCATAAACTTAATATAATATAATCTAAAATATATTGTGTGTATGTTATTGCATACACAGGCACACAACATCTATGTACAGTCGGACTTAGAATAAGGATGCATGGAGGAACCATTTTTTGGGGGCGAAGACCCACTCAGGGTTGTCGAGCCAATGATGATAATAATAACATACTGTTTTGGTGTTTGTGGTTTTTTTTCATATCGGTATACATCGTATAATTGATATAATAGTTCACAATTTATTCGTGTCAATATTCAGTTTTCATCGAGCACTAAGGCTATGTATGTTAAAGTTATGAAAAATTGTTGCATCGAGTCTCGTTCCGCTGTAGACGTTAATTATTATAGATATCAGAGTTGTAAAAAATAATATTTATTTCATATTCTCAGATTAGTAATCCATTGTGTACCTAGATTACTGTATATCTATTATACCTATATATTTTATCAATCTTCATGAGAACACAAAGAAACCAATTCCCGATTCAACCTATATTAACCTTCGTATCGTGAAATAAATAATTAAGAATATAAATTATTGTAAAAAAATCATTTCAAGTCAAGTTCAAACGCATTTTCAAATAATAAAACTCATGTAACAAACAAAAGCGAAAGAAAAAAAAACAAGCAAGCGGACGTTGAAACTCCGTATCCTTCTGCACGTCCGCTATTCGAAACAAACTATCGATCTATAGATCAATCGATCGACTTAATGACCTGGTTCAATTTAACAGCCCAGTTTTAACACGTGTCAAATATCTATATATGTATTTTTTCAATTATATATTAATGTTTAGACTTATGTTAAGAGCTGGTGAGCTAACTTCCGTGAAATGGACACCTGTTTATTTAAAAAAAATCAACAAATTTGCACGCCTCGGTAGAGGTTAAAGGACATATTAATGACTTATTGTTTCGAATTTGATATTGGTTACAGATTATCAATATCTTATATTATAATAATTGACTGATCGCCTTACTGTTGACTGATAATTGATAAATCAATGAATGAATAATTGATGAATCCTCGACGGTTAGTAATTCGAATAGAATCCATAAAAGATAAGATATGTTTCGTTTTCTGAGGTCAAAGTTTTCGTTAGTAAAATCGTGCGATTCTCAAACTTTCTTATAATATTTTTGCGAAATACGAATTCAAATGTATGAAACGTCAAAACAGGCACAATCTGTAAATAATAACGATTTTTTTCAAATTTCGTTTCAATAAATAATAAATATTTTCAAAACGTATTTTTTGGATTTTTTTTTTATATTCAATTTATTTCATTTCTACAACTCAATATGAGTGGGTGTGGCTGGGAGGGCAGGCCAGGGGGGGTGGGCCCCAAGGGCCCACAAAGCGAGGCCCAAAGGGTCGAGCCTAGTGAATACACTAGTGTACAAATAAACTTTTTAACAAAGGAATCGTTTTGCAAAATCGTATAAATGATTCAATCCACTGTTTGGCGTTTTTTTTTTATCTAATTACTCCATGTCAAAGGTTATCGAATATGTTATATTCATATGTTTTCCTTTGTTTCTATTTATACATAATATTAATCGATTATCTGATTCAAAAATCCTTTTTCACAAGCGTTTACTAGAACTTAGATAACCGACCTTGTTATATCGAATTAATAAACTAATTACTATAACACCAAATCTCAAAACTGATTAATTTGAATCGACAATTCTATAAATTAATTAAGGTTCTATCGAACCATCAGATAAGAAACGGCGAATTTTTTCCTCGTTATATCTTCATCGTCATGGCACAATTTAAAATTTGCACTTATCAATGAGTAACCCGGACCCATTAACAAGGTTATATTTTTATGGTTTGTGTAACAATTTCATGGGCAAGTTTACTACGGTTTTAATAATTGGGCCATGATCAAGATCAGAGTATGTTCTCAATTCATTTATAAACTGATTTATTTATTGCACTCGGGTGTTTATTTCTACGATGACGAGAATACATAGCAATGCGTTCGCAATTATTATTTGCTCCTATATACATTTTTTTCTGTCGATCGTACTGATTGTATCTCGGTTAAAGCGAAGGTTCTATTGGTCTGTTTAAATCCAATATTACAATCTTGATGCTGATTTTGCAAAGTTTTAGCATCGTTAACTTGTACTTATTGTAATTCATCTGCTTTAAATGTTTGATTAATCGGAATGTTCTTAATCGATATGTAAAAGAACGGTATTGATAATTTTTATCGCCATGTATTCTAATTTCGTATTTTATTAATTATCGGTAGTTGATGAATCGACAAATTATTCATGGCCTGTTTATAATTCGATAAATTGCTGTGAAGTTGTTGATTTAATATACGATGGCTCATATGATTTTATAATAGCGATAAATTATAAAGAGAATAAATTATTTTTTTGAGTGTAATTATTAATTTGAGGTCGACTCATTTTCTACAAGATTTTTTAATTAAATCATCAAGCATATTGAGCATGAATTGTTGAGTCATTACAATTTTTCAAAATAATAAAATATTTCGTTATTACTGATTGTTATATGATAACTCAATTTTTTTTTATAAGAAAGCAATTATAGCGTTTCCTCGTTAAAGAAAATTTTTAAATTTTCCTAATCGTGATCCAATTTTCGAGGGAAAAATCAATTTTCTTTTATTTTTAAACGAAATTTTTCCTAATATATGTAGTATATCTACTTCAAAAACAAACACTCTCGTAATTTTTTTCTAGTTACAAACAAGAAAAACCTCACCTCAATTCTATAATGTAATTTCCAATTACACGATTCGACCCCTACGTAAATTTACCACCAATCTAATTGTAAGACATAATTGGAACCCATTATACGAAACTAATGACATTTCCTATCGTTGCAAGAAAAAGTAATAACACGTCCTTCGTTTCATTACCGTTAGTAGTTGAAAAATCAGGTACCTTCGAGTGGTATCGACCTCGTTGTCAACTGACGAGGTCAAAATTATGCTTCCGAGGAACCGGAAACGGAACGTCACTATTTTTTCGGTATAAATTGATTTGGACGTTCAACATGACGTTAAAATTGAAGGGTTCAGAAAAAAATGTCTTATATAGTTTTTTTAGGTCGAGAATAAAAAAGTATCATGTAATAAAAAAAGATGCATATCAATAAATGACAATGGCAAAATCTTGTAGAATGGGCTGGTTTCCGTCGTTCATCGAAGTTAAGCGAAATATGATACAATCAACAAATGGATGCTATAGTTTTTCTTCTCGTAATAAATGGTTTTAGTAATATTTTCATTAACACTTACCTTCCTTTTACAACTGCTTAGATAAGCACCCGAACTTCCGATTTTATCGGAAAAATCTCGTTCTGTAATGAACGTCTTACGTCTGCATATCATCATCATCGTCATCGTCATATACGGGCAGCAGTTATCTGATACTGAATGACAACCTTTTCCATTATATTCGATTCCTATTGAAGGGCTCATACAGCATATCCAGACGTTCAATTCAATTTTATCTGCCAATTCATATGTTGCATTCGTCTTGTTAAGAAGCAATCCCATATTTATATTTTCTATGGGTTTTGGTTTTTCTGATTTTTATTTGTTTTGATTATTATGTATATTCGATATGTTATGTTTTGATAAATGGGAAAAAACACTTATCATTAACTGCCAAAATACCGGTATATCAAGCAGGAAAAGAAGATGCCTTTCGCTTTCGGATTGTGTAACCGGACCGGATTTTTTTCGCATAGATCCGAACTGGATCGATAGGTCTATAAATCGTTTTTTCTTGCCAAGGTCGATTTTGGATAGTGTATGACCATTTTTGATATTTCAATCACAATGTTTTTAAATTTAATTCTCCGAATACTAAAAAATATGTGGTTTTAATTAAAATTTGATATTTTTCGTGAAATTAAAATAAATTCTCAGAATTAAAGAAAATGTATTCAAATATTATAATGCGAAATATGTTTATACAATTCGTGTATTTTAATCATTTTATTCGTTTTATATGCTGAATGCACTCATTACTTTCGCAATGAAAAAAAAATATATTCGCTTTTGAAATAATTAACTATGTTCGTATACGTATATAAATTTCTATAAAATATGTATCAAGGTTATTTTGAACATTAAATAACGTCAGTTATAATTATTGAGATCACATGCTTATATAACGATTGTATGAAATCGAATTACAAGACCGTAACGAGGTTAAAAAGTATTCATTTTTTTATCATTTTATTTTGGAAACTACCAATATCAACATCGCGTTTAGGTTTTTATGATGAATTAAGTCACGAAACAATACTATTGCAATATCATGATGGATGACATAAATGCATAAAAACACAATAGAAGCTCAATAATATAAGACGAGAAGAAAATTCGTCATTTGTGCAATAAACTTCCTGTAGACATATAAAATTTTATAACTATATTACAGAACTACAGTATCGTGTAAATTTTTCGTGAAAATTCAACACTTGATCAATTTTTATGTTGCGCTGTTTCACTTTAGTCTATAATAACAAATATGACTAATGAAAGCTTTTCGTATAATTTATCAAAATAACTGTTTCTCATTCGCAAATTCCCCGTTCAGAAATGAGAATAATCGTTTCATATAAACCGGTCCGATATACTATATTGGGAATCCCCGCTGTTGTAAATAAACGTACTTTTAATAATCTTTGTAATTTTCCTCATCCGAGAAGACGTTGACCGCTGAAAGTGGGTATTTACCGTGGTGACCATCAATGATTGGAGGTGTACTTTCTTTTATTTAATAAATAAAAGATAAGCCCAAAATACTATAAATTACTGATTTTTATTATTACGTCCCGTTTTCACAATGAACATGTAGATAAATAACTTTTTTTTAACAGAAAAAATAATTGAGATTTGTTTGTTTTCAGTTCGAATGGCGTTTTAAATACGAATTTATTTAAAATAAAATTTTGCCTCTATACATATGTTACAATACGATAATATTTAACGTTTTACTTTTCTGAGAATCGGTTAATGATTGTGAAATCATGTGATCAAACGCACTATACTTCCAAGAATTACAAATCTAAAAATTTATAAGGAAAGTGTTTATGTAATAAACAAATTTACCATATGTTTGTCAATCGAATGTTTCACCTTTAAAATATATTTTCATATAAAAATTTTAGTTTTGGGAATAACTTAAAATATAAACCAAGATAGTTATAAATATTTATCAGTTGGAATTTGCAAACTTGAAAATTCTCACGTGTAAAATAATTTATTAAGAAACATTTCATTCATATATCACTTTCCTGTTTCTATAAGCCATTTATCATATTTAAGGACAACATAAAGCGTACTTTAATTGCACTCTAACTATTAACGCAGTATATTATAATTACTCGACAATAAAGGACACTAATTATGAATACTTTTGAGCAATGTGAGTTCCTAGATCACTTTGTTGACATTATTTAAATAAATTTATATGTTCATTCAACACATAATAATTTAATGATCATATTGCGTCTTTTTACACTTTTATAAACATTATTACCATATAACCATTGCAATATATCAAGATCCAATAAATAATGTTTACGAACATTAATTCTGTAAAATTGGTTTTCAGTGCAATCATACGAATTTGTTTCTATACTGATTTCCAAAGTCAGCACATTTTCCGATATTAAATTCATAGTCGAAACATATTTGACATGAATTGAAGACTTAACGATTTCGTTACGATTCATATATTATTTCAATTTCGGTATCCAAAAACAAAAAAATATATTTTCGGAAGTAATAGTTATTACTGAAAAAACAACTAAAGGTCAGATATTCAGATATTTTTTATGAAAATTCACATTTTTTGCGTGAATACAAGATAATGAAAATCAAAATTTTCCTCGTATCAATTCCATGAATTGACCGTTCATGATTGGCAATTCACCATGAATAGGCTACTTTTCTTTCACTGAGGAAACCAACATGGAAATCTATCTGCATCAAAACAGATTAAAACCCAATCAAGGTGATAGTTCCGTTTCCTGAAAACTGAACAGACTATTGAGATTAAACGATCAAAATAGACCAACCTGACAGTTTCCATACACAATTCGATGGCTTTTTGATTCTAATTTGTCTGTTACAAGCCTTGAAAACTCCACGTTTTAGATAGACATCTGATTATTGTGTGGGTACCTACCTTTTCGTGCACGGATGTGTTTTAACACGCCCGAGGAAGTGTGCCAATATAATCGACCCGATGGATATATTATGTATGTGGTTTTATTTTTTAATTAATTTTACGTTCAATGTAAAACAGTTTTTTTGTGCTATTCTCGCTTAATTTGATTCATTGTTATTTTTAACTCTTTCATAAACATAATTCGATTTTTTTTGTACCAAAACTCCTTTAGCAATTGTTGTATCAATACATGAGATTCATTTCATAATCAGTTTTGAAAAATAAAAAACTTTCATATCATTAAAAATTAAGATCCATTTTATGATACGAAAAAAAGGCTGGGCAAAGTTTCAGTGATAAACAAAGCTAAAAAATTTCGCATTTACTTTTATTTGACTTCATGGACGATGAATGTGAATAACGTGACGTATTAATAACGATCATGCGAAGGTTTTCTGATTTTGTTTCACGTAGGTTTTTTCATTTGAATATGTTTTTTCGCTTTCGAAATCGAACTCAACATAGGGATATCTTACAATTAGAGGTCAAAAATGTCGCGCGTTCATATAAGAATTTGGTCAAGGGTGGTCAAAACTCTATACCATTTATTGCACGTCGCAAAAATGCAATGCCCATACGCATAGGTGTTTGTTTATCGATAAGTAAAAGAAGGTTAATAAACATCATTGAAATAACAATTAATTGATTGATGACAATATCTACACTAATTAAAATTCAACTTGTTTATATATACAGTTTAATGAAACATAAGACAATAATTTGAGTATATCTCAAATTTTATCAGAACATACCCAATCCGTTCGTTGATTAATATAAAAAAAAATTTTATGACTGTCTCGGCATATTTATCCTATAATCGATTTGTCATACGAAACTGCTTATTATTGAGTTTGTGACTCATAAAAAGTCAATTTGAATATCAAACGAATCTTATACTATAATATTTACGATTCGTGATGATTACATTACATTACAACCGGCCCGTCAAACCGTTTTTGATTTCTTTGCAACACGAAAAATATTTATTGGATCGATCGAAGATTGTTAATACGCAGCTATTTGCGTCGTAAAAATGAAAAGAAAAAAACGAGAACACTGAGGTCTTCTGGCCTCAAAAACCATAGCGATGTGCAAATCGTCCATCGTTAGCCAACAACGTTCCGTTGCAATTCGATGACGATGCATCCGATGCGACCATCAAGGACGATTCTAAAAATTTTTTCAAGAATTTCAATTATATTGTAAAACTGAAATGCCGTACAATAGAATTAAAGATTCAGATCTCGTGATGGATCGAAACGCCTCGATGCAATTGTGTTACTCTCGATTCGGTCATACAAAATAATTGGTTTGCTTAAATGCAAAACTGTGTAATAAACTAATAAATAAACATCAAAGAACGGTCAACGACTATCACTTCTACTCTCAGGAAATATTTATGTGAATTATTGAACTGAGCAATCACGCTATATATTTTTTCGTTGACGTTCGTTCAAACGAATAGAAAATCGAGTTCTAAATTATATAATATTTTTATTGTTCAAAATCATGAAGTGATATAAATTAGACTGTGAATCCCTGGAGGATTCGCGACATTTAAATTCTAAGTTGCAATCGAATTATAGATACTTTGAGGCATGAACCTATTCACAGCTCGAGTTGGCCGTGACGAAGAAGTTGGCAATTGACTTTCGCAAGGCAATCGACTACCATTTTATTAATAGTATAATTTATTTTTTCGACAGTAATTTTGTTAAATGATAATTGTATATATTGAACATTTTATGAAGATCGATTATTGGGTGAATCTATTAAGTCTAAATTATTTTTTTAAATTAATAAAATAAAATAATTTTATGTAAAAAAAATTGAAATGTATCTGCACGATTTTATTATATTACCTGAACGATAAAAAAATATAATATATTTTTTCATTATTGACAGAAAGTTCAGATTTTGGAGAGTAGTTTTATTTCAATATAAAAAAAACTAAAATAGGATATACGAAAAATCAGATCAGAACTAACAATAAGACGCAGTTACTGAAAATCATTGAAAGCGCAATGACCGTACGAAAAAATCAAACGAACAAAAAACGAAGAACAAAAAAAACAAATTGCACGTATCGAATTAGTTTCGCCATTATGATTCGTTGTTTTTGTGTTTATGTAACATACCAAATATAATAAAATAACAATTACATTTCGAACACACATTTTTTCTAACAGATCCACTTAATTTTCAGCATCGTCACGTGCCTTGTGAACCTTGACGCTCAAGATCTCGATCTCGATACAAAATCGGCATATCGGGTTAAAATATTCAAAACTCAGACGCGCATTTCAAATAAGTTCATTTTCATTTACAAGCAGAACATTGTATCGAGCCATCGATCTGTATAGAATCACCAGAGCAGGCCTACGTGCCTTTTCCAGCGATAGCCACAACACCAATGGCTACACCATTGTCTAGAATTGTTAAAACATGGCGAGACATTGTTGGAAACGAGATCACGTAGTCTGAATGCATTCGGTGCAACAGCTGGTCGGTGGCTCGCGGAACTGCATCGAAGGTCGATGCAGTCGCCAATATGTCTCACTCGTTGCAGTTTCTGAATCACGATCGTTTTTGTTTCTGTTGCCGTTTTGTGTATTGGTCTTCGGCGTGTCCGCGCCTGGTGATGATGGAAGAATATAGAGGAATAACTAATAACACTTGGACCGAGCGTATAACACGGTTATAACTACATTCCACAAAAACGTCGTGTTACGAAGTTTAAAATTTATACAAAATTTGGGTTTTCGTTCCAAAAAAATATCGAAATTTGTTAATTAGTAACCTTTTTTTAATAAACAGTACAGAAAATGTACATTTACATATTTAGATGAAATGCATTATAGGTGTTAAATTAAATTTCTTATTGTTAGTGTGTTTCGCGGGTAATTTATGCATCATAAGTCCGCATATTAGGTTTTATAACGAACTTCGCGCGTAGTTTTTACGTGTGCGAGTTGTGGGGAGGTTATGTTTGATAGTGTTTACAATTCATTTTCATTTAGATCGTCTAAATTTGCACATGATAACAGTTCGGATGTCAAAAGGTGCTACTGGTCCGAAAAATATTTTATATACCTAAGTAAAACATTACTCAATTATTTTTTATTGTTTTTTTTCTAAAGCCATGTTATATAAAACGCGTTGTACAAAAATAGATCACAATTCAATAGTCGCGTTATACGAGGCCCGAGTAATGTATATACGCTGTAGAAAAATTATTATTAATGAGCCGGGTTGTTAGTCTCCAAAGCTTAGCGGTGTGTGGCAGGATCAGTAGATGGATGAGTTGACATGCAATCTATTTTCTAGTGCGTAGGTAATGATGAGAAGGTAAATCTTGAGGAGTGTTACATCCACCTACCGATCACACCACTTATTGCTTAACTTTTATTATGTATGTCGGAATCGATGTATTCGACAAGGTTATATAATTATAATGTATATTAATTCATTTTGATACATTATAATTGTATTATGCAACTTTGGACGAATCTTTTATGTCATTATGTAAAAGACAACGTGTTGAGAGACAAGTATACAAATAGAGAAATAATCATTAATCAATACATCATAAAATATCTTGTGTTTTAATACAAATATTAAACTCGATCAAAATATATTTCAACTAATTAGTGTATTTTCTATATTTTCTACATTTAAAAGTAAATTTGACATAATTTTATTCGTTTTTAATTGCCGTAGGTTTTTCCCGGTATGATGAACATTTTCACGTAGCTTGTATTTTATTCCTTATAACTTGTCACATTTCAATACATACAAATCATAATTTTAAATGACCTTCACATTCACTCTGCCGACAATTTTTTTTATCAAATATTTTTAATAATGCTCGATGAAAATTGATTCAGTGTTGACATTCAATAATCATTGCAAATCTACGAACTATATTTTTTCAGCATTTTAATCATACACTAATTTAAATTAATAATTTTCCTATCGCAATTATACAAAATCGTTATATTTAATTGATTCAGATTGTTCCGTATTTGAAGAATTTTCTCATAATACCTGTATTCGTATTTTTTTTAAACTTTGTCATCAATATATATGAAAAAATTTACATTAGAATGTCAATAACGAAATAAAAACTAGACTTAACATAATATAAAAATTTATATGTATATATACATACATATATATATATATTTTTTTTTTTTTTTTTCATATTGTGAAACTTATTAATGAACAATTAATCGATATTAATTGAATGTGAACATATAAAATTAATAGATTCACATGAATAGAAGTGTAACTGAATTAAAAATCAATGAATTAAGATTTTTTTTAATTAAAAATAAAGAAAAGAAAAAGCTTATAGGTAAAACGTAAAAAAAAAGTGAAGTTCACATATAATATAAAAATTGAATTACAATGTTTTTATTAAGTTTCATTCACATGTAATTCAGATATTATATAAAAAACCATAAAATACAAAAATAATGAATAACCATAAATAATAAATATGACTTTTTCTATTGAAAAAGTATAAAATGTGTTTGATATATCAATCAATTGCACAGTTAAATCGTGTGTCGGAACACGTAGATTTTCATTTTGCGAAATATACTAATTTACCTTTCAGACCGCCATTATTTATGTACCTGCGACTAACAAATCGTGTCTGATTCGTAAAGCAAAAACTACCGATAGTTTTATTCAAGTCTGGCTCTAGGTCCATTTCGCAAGGCGTTCTATTCCGGAACTATATTGCGATCAAGTCAAAGGTTTCCGATCTCAAATAGCCGTTGTCAACCGATGCGAATAAAACAGTTCAAAAACGCATAATTAATAAAATTATTAACCATTCTACAGAAGTATTTTATGAAAATTTTGAAGAATTTCGAAATAGGATTAACTTTGTGGTTGAAACATTGGTTCAAATCTAGTTGAGACTAATTATTCCTATCGATTCAATTTATCATAAAAAAATAGAACTTGTAGTTGAAAATTGATAATGTACATATAATTTTAAGTATTTATTACACAAAGGAGACATCAACGCACGAGATAAAACATGCAACCAATAACTTAAATTGGAAATTTCAATAAGAATTCGAATTTTTGGCTAATTATTTCTTAAGAGTTATATTTACTACTAACAAATAAAAAAATAACGTTTATACATAAATATAATGTATTTTAAAGGTCATAATCTAACAAACATTGTATTTTTACAATAATATAAGCTGTATAGGGTTTCGATAATGTGATAAATCACTGAATAATGCAAGTATTCGAGAACATATTTTTGTTTTGAAATTTCGTTAACACTCCATAAAATCACTTGCGAACGTCGAAATTTCAAAAACGACTAATCAAGGCACAACTCTGTACCAATACATTTAATTTATTGCATTCGGATGATTTAAAAAAAACTGCATCCGTTTGACCGGAAACAAAATATCATATGTCGATAGTTTTCAACGACTGAACCGAAGTGTTTGATCCAAAACAATGTCGACGCTCATTCAAGAACCATTGTTTATCTCACGATCAGAACACAAAAAGTAACGAATAAGTTGAAAAAAATCGCTACTAAATATTTACAAACACCTGCAAATATATCGTGGGACGAAATTGATTTAATTAATTAAAAAAAATCAATATTGCATCATTCGCTTAACGTTATGTTTATTTATAGGTATGCGAACAAGTAAAAAGTTAAGAGAAATAGATGTATAGTTGGATATGATAACATGATAGAACTAGTAGAAAATTTTCGGTCAAAATAAGACAAACTGAAAAAAAAAGTTTTTTGATCGAAAACAACAAATTATTATATAGTATAAATAATGTACATCGAAAATATGACGGAATAAAACTCTCTTCGAACAGTTCAATGTTTTCACAAAGAGCCGGTAGCATGGTTTATTCTTGGATCACAAAATTTGCAGACGGTATTAAGAAAAATATCAGTGATGTAGTGGGGCCGGAACGCGTTCCGGTACTTTTTTCTAGATATGAGAAAAAATTTTGTGTAAATATTAGAAAATGAACCAAAGAAAATAAGTAAATTGATAGTTTTTGGTGATACAGTTTGATTAAGCAAAACATTTTCGCCTACGGCGCCTTTTTGGCTTGTTTTACGTAATACAAAATTTTGAATCTAATAATTTGAACGTTTTTCAAAAATAAAATATAAGTATATATAATAATCATTTTGTTTCTTTATAACCTCTTGTTGTTGAATTATACATATATGAAAATAGTATAAAAATTATATGTTATAAAAAAACCCTTATTTTGTTCGATGTCTAAAATAAAAATCATTATTAACCATTTAAAAAATCTTAAAAATAATTTGTGTTTGGGGGGGGGGGGGTGTAAAAATAGAGCGTTCCGGCACTTTTTTTTGCATTACATCACTGAAAAATATGGGTTGCAATTTACACGTGTCGAGGTCATCGATTATTCGGGATAGATCGGCTGTTCCCACCTAAACACGAAAAGAGACGAAGCTGCACGAATTTGTCGCCAAGGGCCATTAAGGGCGGTTAGTCTTCGTCGGAACGTTGCAGAGGGAACTCATGCGCAGGTTCGGTTTAGTGTTTTTTTTTATAAGAAAAAATACATTTTTCATAAAAATCATCCATTATATAAATATTTTAACAATAATTAACGATAAAAAAAATATTATTATTAAAATAAAACCTTTTTTTTAGGTCGAGCAGGAGCGCGCGGCGAAGCGAATTTTCAGGACTCTTCACCATGGAGGCCTTTTAACGATGTTTTATATTAAAATCTCAATTTTTATACATATAATTCATATATATAAATCATTTGTTTCGTATTCATATATTAGCCGTTACGAATATCGTGTAAGGAATCCAAAATGGCGGGAAACGGCGCGCAATCTTGCCAGCGCGTCGCGACGCAGTCATCTGGCTTCTGGGTATTGTGAACCTTTATATTTACAGCCATTAAGAAAATTAATAATTATTTAAGTTATTTAACTACATTTATTAATACTTGTTAACTTCTCTGATGGGATTCTCGCGCAGGTTCTTATGTTTTTTTTATAAGAAAAATCACGTTTTTCATAAACCTCGTCCATTATATAAATATTTTAACAATAATTAGCAACTAAAAAAGTGTTTTTATTAAAATAAAACTTTTTTTTAGGTCAAGCAGGAACGTGTGATGGAAGCAAATTTTCCAGACTCGTTGCCATACAAAGGTAGGACTTTTAATGTTGTTTTATATAAAAAAATCTCAATTTTTCTACATATCATATACACGAATCATTTGTTCCGTATTCATATTTTGGCCGTTACAAATATTGTATGAGGAATCCAAAACGGCGGGCTACGGCGTGCAACGTTGCGAGCGTCGCGACGGCGTGCAACGTTGCGAACGTCGCGACGCCAGTCGGTCCGTATTCATATTTTGGCCGTTATGCTGGCCATACACGCCACGATATATCGTTCCGAAAAAACTGAGGTACGATTTTTCGCTACGTGTACATATGTATAAAAAACCGGACGAAACCGGACGAAACTGAACGGTTTTATAACATACACGTAGCGAAAAATCGTACCTCAGTTTTTTCGGAACGATATATCGTGGCGTGTATGGCCAGCATTACGAATATGTATCGTGTGAAGAATCCAAGATGGCGGGTGACGGCGCGCAACGTTGCCAGTGCGTTGCGACGCCAAGCGTCTGGCTTTTTGGGTATTGTGGACCTTCATATTTACAGCCATTAAGAAAATTAATAATTATTTAAGTTATTTAACTACATTTATTAACACCTGTTAACTTCTCTGATGGTATTCTCGCGCAGGTTCTTTCTCATGTTTTTTTTATAAGAAAAAATCACGTTTTTCATAAACCTCGTCCATTATATAAATATTTTAACAATAATTAGGGACTAAAAAAGTGTTTTTATTAACATAAAACTTTTTTTTAGGTCGTGCAGGAACGCGTGATGGAAGCAAATTTTCCGGACTCTTCGCCATGCAAAGGTAGGCTTTTTAACGATGTTTTATATTAAAATCTCAATTTTTCTACATATATATACGAATCATTTGTTTCGTATTTATATTTTGGCCATAACAAATATCGTATGAGGAATCCGAAATGGCGGGCGACGTTGCGCAACGTTGCGAGCGTCGCGAGCGCCGCGACGCCAGCCGGTCCATATTCATATTTTGGCCGTTACGAATACGTATGAGAAATCCAAAATGGCGGGCGACGGCGCGCAACGTTGCGAGCGCGTCGCGACGCCAATCGGGTGTCCAGGTATTGTGAACCTTTATATTTGGAGCCGCAAAGAAAACTAATAACTATTTTAGTTGTTTAATTACATTTTTCATTTTACATTATTAACTACATTTTCATAATTTCTTTTTATAAAGTCTTGATTAAAAACATAAGACACTGAGCAAGCTAATAAAAAGGTTGAATAAAAATAATGAACGCTTATGATATTTTCGATTGCGATTTTTTTGTCATGTTTTATTTTTCTTTGATTATTGAATTAATTAATTAATGTACTTGCTTTACTCTTTGACTTGTACTTATCGACAAAAATGAACCTAAAATTTTCTAAAAGGTTTGCCATACCTGTATATTTTGCGCATCCACATACCGGTTTTGTGTTAACATTTCACTGTGAAGAAAAGCACGTTTTATAAATAGCTTGCAATTTTATTCTGTATACATGACAAACAATTGATTATTTGAAGTTCTCAATGAATTTTCCTTGCAAATTGCTGATTTCAATTATTATAGTATCATTATCATTTCCAGTTATTTTTATTCTAACGAAAATTCAATGTTTCAAAAAAAAAGTATGTTTTTTTTTAGTTTTTACACATTCATTGATAAAAATTATTTTATTATTGAATAAATATTTCACATTTGCGTCTATTTACTAACCATGCCACATATCGCTTAACTTTGACAATTATTGGGGACAGGTGCATTCAATGGGGCATTGACCATCGATCAGTATTGCGAAATGAATATTTCATCACCACATATTATATATGGTTACCAGTAAACGTTTCAACCTTGTTAAACGTACTGGTTTCCACCGACCGTCCGAGTTAAGCTATATGTAATATGGCCAGTAGATGGATGTAATTATTATAATTATTCATCTCTTATTACGTTAGGAAAAAAACACTTAAAAATATGATGATTTCAAGGAGACTATTGTGAATGTTTATATAAGTTGCATCTGATGATTATGGTCACCATATTTGTGTATAAGTTCTACATATTCATAAAATAAATCGAACACGGATTAATACTAAATTGAAACAAAATTTTTATATCTTATTTAAAAACGAAATAAAACTATTATATTATTGCATGTTTAATCAGATTTTTATTATTGTGAAAGTGATTTTTTGTCAAAAATCGTAAATTAAATTATTTATCATTAAATATTTATTATGACAGCAAAGGATAGCGTGCAACATAAACATGGTTTTTGTCAGTTTATGATAAGTAGCCATTTGAAAAAATTGATTTATTGTTGACAATCCAGACATACATTTTTTCAACCTTTTTTTATGTTTATCTCAATGAGCTAAGATTTTCGGCACGAATTTACAGTACTTTTCGCAATTCAACAGTTCTTGACTATCTCCGACGTTAATTAAATTACTTTTACAAGAGAGAATTATTATTATATGTGTACACACGCATACATATTATAGTAGCGAACGCCTTAAGAAATAAGGTCAAGAACACTGCCTTTCCACTTTAGTACAGTTTTTTTTTTTTTTTAATTGTCTTTCAGAAAATCGGTTCTCGAATTATCAACATGCGGTTGTCGCTCGTAGAATTATGTCATGTTTATTCGGTCATATGTGTTCGTTTTTTTGCATGTCCGATATCAAAGTGACCGTTACGGAAAGCTATAATAGTTTACAATATTATTACCAATCCATAATTATTGGCACTTTTATTATAATTATAACGCAGAGCCGTTGTGATTTAGTAAGGAACTTGGAAGCAATTTCTTGAGCCCTCAGGTCACTTTTACGTTTTGTCAATTTGATTCAATATTTTTTTTTACTGTATCAAAAAAAAACTAAAAGGACGCAAAAATCACATGCATAGAGCGTGTGTGATATACCTACACACTATAACTTCATAACTTTATAAATTATCAAAATTAAAATTCAGATCGCAATTTTACATTATTTCGGAAATTCAACAATAAAATTTCATACTTAAATGGCATGTACTATCTATAGAAAAAATATTTTTATAACTTAAAAAAATCCACTATGTATTTTATATTAATTTTTTTTTATTTAAAATTATACTGAATACAGTGTGTTTTATGCAAAGGTTAAGATAGATCACTGTTTCCTCTATAAATGAACAAATTTCGGGTATATTATATTATTTAGTTATTTATTCATTTCCGTTTTAATAAAAATTTAAATTGAAAAAGGTTGAATCTATACGATGTAAAAGATATACTATGCAATAATACATGAGCTGATTTTGACAGTAAGTCTTTGTTTTCTGCGAAAATATTTATTCTCTTTATGCGTTTGAGTGCATTACATACTAGCCGTTTGTGAAAGTTTTACAAGTCCATTATTTATATTGTAAGATATTTCAAGATTTGCGTTCGCATGTGTAAAAATATTGGCAAATGTAAATTAATTCAGTTAAAAAAAATTATTATCAACATATTATAGTTCACTTTGCAAAAATATTTAAGAAAATAATTAACTTTTTAGCTTCTAATTGGCTTATATCATTTTCAATAATAACAAATCATAATGAATAGAAAAGGATGATATCTAACCAAAACGTAATTTAACTTTTTATTCAAAAATGGACTATTCCACTTTCGAAAAATAAAAATAAACTTTAGTTTGAATTATCTGCGCCCGTCCTCCTTGATATTAGCACGGATAATAGAGAGTATACTGTATTATTATAGTAATAAAAACGAAAAGTGATAGAAAACAAGTGGATGAGATATTTAAAATGCGTTATTCTGAAGCTCTTGAATTTTAAGTTTCGGAAATTTTCATCGCGTTTATTCCCACATTTAACCAAGTTCCATATTTTCCTTCATGCTATCATAGAATAGCTGCATTCAATTGCACTTGAAAATAATCACCTCGTCATCACAATGACCGCCATTAACATTATTGTACTACAATCAACACTAATTGGATTAGAGGCGATCGTGCGTACAATATCGCACGTGAATAAATTGCAATCTCGTTGCGTAACAATTTACCCGTTTTCAATTGAGATATTCTGGTCGAAACGACTATTTTAAAAGTTAATATGTTCATTTGAATTATTTGCTCAATACGACATTTGCATAACAGTTATTACCTATGTATATCGAAAGGGACGTTAATTACAGGTCGTGATCACTTTTTTATCGATCCACATATTGTGACATATCCTTGAATTTTATACCGTGTTCATGGAATATTTAAGGAATATCCGCGGACAATACGAAATAATTATGATAGCAAAGCTGTAAATGATATGCCTGCTAGAGGAGATTTCATCGGGCATGACTTATCGATCACGATCGCTAATATAAATATAATATTATATAAGTCTTGAATTATGTAATGAAATAAAATCACGATTATTAAAATTTGCGACATTAGTATAATAATATCATGTTTTACGGTCAATGATGACGCTTCTTCCTTATCAGTTATCGTAACATTGAAATATTTCCTTATATTTTTTTGCATATTTCGATAATTTGCCTGCCAATGTTTTCGGAATCGTTGAGGTAAGAAATTTTCAACGTTTACCTTTTTATCAAAGTCATATGATGTAAAATGGCCTTGCTATAGATTTCTATTTTATTTATTTTAATTTAAACACGCAAAAAACTCATTCTGATACTGATAACGAATAAAAAATTCGCCGAAATCATATGAACAGGCACTATAATTACGAATTATGGGTGGAGCCTTCAAAACAAATGCGTAGACTGGGCTCATTATAAGTCGCTTAAATACCGTGATTTATCACAATTTGGATTAGACGCTATTTCGATGTTCGATTTCTTTGTGTACTCATTTGAGTAGTTATAATATGTCAATATTCACAATATCCGTCTTCCGCAATTTTTTTGAATTTGGTATTCTAAATAATTGATTCGTATCAAATGTATGAATAATACATAAAAACTATTTTTTATTAACAGCTTATAAAAAATGGGTTTTTTTTAATGAGTTCTGATTTCCCGTTGAAATATTGTATTTTATATTTTTCGCGAACATACACTTTTCTAATTCTAAGACAAATTCACTGAAATATCAATTGCGTTAATTGAATGAACCGATGTTTTTAATAAATAATTGTTACATTTAATAATTATACGAAATCTATTTATAAAAGCAGTTAGAAATACATTAAAGTAAATTGCGCACTTTACTGACCTATCATTATCATTGCAGTATATTTTTTTCAAATACATTAAAGCATGAGAGAATGAAAAAAACTAAGTGTATAATATTTATCGAGCTTAATGCTAATTTTGTCGTTAATGTATTGACTATAAGTTAACTTTAAGATTTATTATCATTGATTGGATTTGTGTCTTTTATTATATGTAACAATAAAGCGAGAGAACGCGTGGAAACTGATATTAATCAACTTTGACATTGTATGGTATTAAAATCCATTTGTATTCATTTATTTTTCAATTTTCATTTCATAACAAAAAGTACGATTTATATTATAGGAAAATTTTAACGGTACATATTTCGTAAATTCTGGTTTCTTTATTTAATATTTATATTTATATAATATCTCGTAAAATTATTTTCGAAACTGAAATGAACAATAAACTTTTCCAAAAAGCTGCTTAGTAGGTTTTTTTAATTGAGATAAACTTTTTGCCACTAAATGACAAATATACTTTCACAGCGAAAAAATTATACGTACGTGTAATTTGACGGTCGTATACCATTCACACACTTTTTGTTGAAGAATAAATTACTCGAACTATATTTTTTATTTCGATTTATAATCGTACCACATAACGAAATGAATTAGAACTTATTACTTCGATTTTTTTCTACAGTGAAAATCATTATCTAATTTACAATTCGATTCGATTTTGGTTAAACGCTTTTAATCAACTATCTTTACGTATGCTTATAAATATGTTTATAATTTCCATAAGCAATCGACATTCGAATAATTTGCATAATATATTAGCTTTAGAAGAATCTTGTGTACAATACATAATTGGCCATTTTTATTTGACGCAATATATTTTGGTAGATAACATTTCATGAAGCAAATAACCCAAAAAGTGTTTTTTTTTATGGAGTGATAAGAAATTTAATTTAAAAATAAGTGCTTAAAACATTCGAAATAAGAAGTAATTGAAAATGGAACCATATGGTATTAATTCTCAGTATTTTTTCAATGTCAGTATGAGTGTTAATTGAATTAAAAAAAAAGTAATTTAATAACTTGTCTTCTTTTGGAGAATTGTGCATATAATAGATGATTATTTGATGTATTATATTATATTAAATTGTATATTTTATTGCGAAACCGTATTCTTAGTAATTTATGTTTCTTTTCACGATATGATACGAAATTTGATTTACAGACAATCGCTGAAAATAGTTGTAGTGACCGTTTTATTTTTAATTGTTAATACCTATATGATTATATTGATTTGAATCAACGGTTTAACCTTTGATACCGGTTCTCACAGGTCACTAAAGTTAAGCAACACCTGACAATGTCTGTTAATGGACGCTCTCATATTTCGTTAACCTGAGCAGAATTGGTTTCAGTATTCAGATCCTTGAAAGTTATCTTCCTTTTATCATTCCGTAAAAAAAAATCCTGTGATATCAAAAAGATCTCGTTCTACAATCGACAGTATATACGAAAATTAAGGGTTTATATAAAAACCTTAATTGTGTTCATATTCATCATTATTTCCCTTACGGGTTCTCGGATACGGTATTGCCCAGATTTTCAACATTTGATGAAGAGACCTTGTCCTGCAGTGGATAACTAACGGGACAACATTAATGATGATGAATCATAATATACCTGCATAATGTTGAAATCTCGAGTTTTATCATAAAGACTATCAAAAAAAATAATGACAAAATAACCCTTAACTGGACACTCTTACAATTAGCCAAAATGAAACGTATTGCAATCCTATCAAAGAATATCATACAATTAATGATGATTTCCAGCGGTTTTCTCAAAGAGCCATGATCGAGATATATCGAGACCGGAAATTGAATTGGACTTGATCTCATGTACGTAATGATAATGATGTATCGTTGCGAAACCGTTTGGCCAGTTTGGGAAGTGCACGAGGTTTGCACAACGATCGGGTTATGCAAATTTTTCGACAATGCATTATCCGAACGCGATCTCGTTTTTCTTTTGACATTGACCGTTATACGGGTAAATTGCGTGCAATTTCACCGGTTCACCTCATAACAGGTGTATTTTTTCGCATGATTGTTTATTACGTGTGGATACATAATCGATGATTTTTTTTGTCGAAAAAAATAATCAGCTGACTTAGTTTATTAATAATTGTACTATGGTAAACTACTTGCCTAACAGAAAATGTATTCGTTGTGAAGCGAAATGGCACATAATTTTCCCTGTTAAATGGATTTATAAACAAAGGCCGTTCGATCCGTTCTCCGTTCGCAATTTGTAAATCGGAACGTTAAATTCGTTGCTCAACAAACAGCAACACTTACTTCTTTTCGATTACATCAGAAACTAATGATGATTATTGACTTTGGCAAGTGCGCAAAACGATTCCCATAGATCTTCCCAACAATGACGTACATTTTCAAGTAGATTTTTTACAAAACGTACGCAAATTTAAGATTTTTAATCGTTTCTTTTTGTGCAGTTGGATGACCATTGACGTCAATCCAATTATTCGATGGGAAATATAGTATCATCGTTACATACCATTTCTTAAATTCAATTAACACAAAAATTAACTATGATAAAAATATTTATTTTTAAATTGTATTTTCTAATTACGTATTTTCAATATAGTTTATGTACAATTTTTCCATGATTTTGTGATTCATGGTTCAAAAAATACTCTGATTCATTTAATCCTCCATGTATGTTATCAAATGATTATGTTGCTATAATGATGTCAGTTCATAACATCAATGAATTAAATCGCACCCATGTTTGTTATTTAAACCCATTTACTTGCGAACCTAAAGAACGGATTATTTGAAGAAAAAAATAATAAATACAGCCAAAGGAAAATTTTGTGATTTCAATTATATTTTCACCAGTCAAATATTTAATAGATATCTGTAATTACCATTATCAATATAAAATATGTTATAAAATTTTCATCGTATTCCGAATACCTAACATAATTAGTAAGTGACTGATTATAGCCGGATCATATGAATATTTCATGACATCAAATACAACACTTTGAAGGTTATGTATTACTTAAGCTTACTTCCCATTTCTGTTAGGATTACGATTAGCATATTTTTTAAATATATTTTATTATTATATAACGTATTTTGAAATTCATTCGACGGACATATTTCACTGCCACAATGATTTACAATTAGATATGTTTCACCAAAGAAATATGTAACTGCTGTATTTTTTTTTGTTTAAAATGATATTATTATTATTATTTTTATCGAATGTATATGTAATTCTTCATTAAAATACGGGCCATGGTTGAATTTTAAATAATCGAAGAAAATTGATTTTATTAATTTTTATAAAATCAGATTACTAACTAAACCCAAAAAAGTTATCTATGCTATTATATTATATGTAAATATAATAAATTATTTTAAATTATTTTTTCAACTAGCAAAAACTAACCAACATCAAATAGATACATTTTTCATTCGGTTTCCTTTGTTATACAGGTATGTATGTGACTACATGAATTATGTTGTAGGGTTCTGAACAATTTTTTCAATTATATGTTATACATATAATATAATTTTAATAAAAACATATATGTTAGTTCTACATATTTATTTCGACTAATTACAGACACTTGTCATTTAATCAATATTGGTTTTGTGTTCGTATTCATATTACATCTATTAATTTTGATTTTGATACTAACGAATTAAATTTTAATACAAATGTAATAGAAATTCTCAGTGATTTATAAAATAAACAAAATTCATTTCCAACTTTATTATTATTCTAAATTTGACATTAATGACTTTTTCATCCGTTCATAATGTGCATGAATTATTTGTTTGTGTTTTTGGGTGAAATAATTAGATTATTTTTGACTTACTTGTTTTTTTCAAGCTTTTTATTTTAATATCCAGTTTATTTGATTTTACTGACGAATGTTTCGTCCCACAGAAATAATTGATCCCGCAAACCAACCACTCCTTTATTTATAATAAATCGAATGCATACAAAAAAACACAACTTAACTTTGTATCGTCACGTTTTTTATAACTTCAACCCGTGACTGGTCGAAAATTCATAGAATACCATCATCCTGTTTATTCCCAAAAAATATTAAATTTCAAGTTTCACAAACAAGTGATTTCACTTATTTTTTTAACATTTTATGTTTCTCTGGTGTTATCCGAGTCCATTTATTGAATTTTTGGTTTGCTTATCATGTTATACACTTTCGTATATGACTAATTGTAAATGTTTTCTTATGTGCGAAACGACTCGATTACACATTGTATATACAATTGGGAATCACACATATTAAAAATTGTTTGGGTTATTTTGCATGACCAACCAATGCGCTCCTTGTTAGTTCCGATCGGGACAGATTGGAGACATGTACTGTGTTGAGATTTGACTCTCAAGTAATTTTTTTCAAATCTGACCTATTTGATTTCAAATTGATCGAAAACTTTATTAAACGTAATTTTTGATAAAATTTTGTTTCAGAATCGATGCAATTGTGTGGTAGATCCAGAAAGACAAGGAAACTTTTCAAAACAAGTTAGAATTATACACAAAGTAAGTATTACATATATATTTTTTTAATTTCATCTGTTGAACATTCATATTATAACAACTTTTTGATGGAAGAAATATAATTATCTTTAGGGCCGATCTTTCAATCGTCGGTTAAGAGTTATTCTCGGAATAAGAAAAAAAAACTATGATTTTTTTGAGGCATCAAAACTTTTAAAACCTAATGATCTCATAACTATGTGGTGCTCTTATGTTTGTATTAGGTTGTAACACGCAAAACTCCCGATTTTTTTCGCGACGAATAAAACGCTATAACTTTTTTTAATTTTCAAAATTGATCATCGCGA
This sequence comes from Hydropsyche tenuis, assembly GCA_009617725.1. NCBI lineage: Eukaryota > Metazoa > Arthropoda > Insecta > Trichoptera > Hydropsychidae > Hydropsyche > Hydropsyche tenuis. The sequence continues at coordinate 24,909 of VTON01000184.1, forward strand.
AATTGTTTGTAATATGTTTATTTTTAAGATGTCTCTGGAAGTTTTTTTCGGTTGAAAAATCGATATTCGAGTAATAGATCTTCAATTTAATCATGGGTTCTCAACAAAATTCAGTGTTGATAAAGATGAATTTTGGAGAGAACCCTCAATAAATTGAACTGATCTATCGAACGAGTTTCAATACCTAGCTATTATACAGGGTGTTCTGCAACGGAGTGCAAATACACTGAAATACACTGTAAACAAAATAAAAAATAAGATTTGTCTACCATATTACAGTTTATTGGGAAATTATCAGTGCGCAAGTGCGAGATTTTGGATTTTTTCTTAGAAATCGAAAAAATATCAATAACTCGAAAACTATAATATTTTGGATTAAGGTATATTTACTTTAAAATATTTCAAATTATGTGACCTACCTCCCTTTAAAAGCTTTGCACTCCGTTGCAGAACACCCTGTATATTTATTTAAAAATAAAATTTTGGAATCTTACACATAATATGTAATAGTTATTTTCGAAGTCTTACGATTGCTGCTTACTAAGTTGTGATAACACTACGATAACCTAGCACTAATGTAATGTAAAGCCATGAAAGTAATTATAATATATTATCACCTCAAAATTTTTCATAAGACGTTTATTTTTAAGATGTCTCTGAATGTCTTTTTCAGTTGAAAAGCTGTGCGAGAAATGATTTAATTTCGATTTAATATAGGTTGCCTTTTAAATTCAGTGTTGATAAAGATGAATTTAGGAGGGAACCTTATTTAAATTGAACTGATCTATCGAACGAGTTTCAATACCTAACTATATTTATTTAAAAAAAAATAATTTGGAAACTTACACATAATACGTAGTAGTTATTTTCGCAGTCTTACATTTGTTGCTTACTTACAATTAGTTGTGATTACAAAACAATTACCTGGCACTAATTTAAAGCCGAGAAAGTAATTGTATTACCTCCTCAAAATTGTTTACAAGTCGTTTATTATTACATTGAACATATTTGAATTTTTCATCATCTGCTTATATGTTTTCCAAAGCTCCATGTTTTTTTTTAAGTTTTGAAACTTGGTGTATAACGCAACCATCGTCAAAGTATGAAAATTTAAATTTCACTATATCCCTATACTAATTTTTTTTTCAATTACAAACCTTCATCTCCCAAATTTATATACGAGTATCATATCACAAAACCGATAATTGAGCTGACATCGTCTAAACATCGGTAGCTCTTTTTTTCATTTATCCTTGATTCATTAATTTGTAAAGTGAAACACGAAAGACTGCACGATATTTTAAGATGTTGCCCTTGATTTCTGCTATCAATCGATTGTTTGTATTTATATAAGAAAATTGGTACTGCCAATATTTTCATGACTTTTGATAATTGTAGTGGGGAAATTTTTATTTTATTATCTACTGATTTTGATTAAAAATTGTGGTTGTGGTTTTCAAAAAAATAGCAATTTCCAAAAAAATTAATTTATGGAAGAACACAATTTGTCAAATGTATTATGTTAACATCCAAAAAAACTACTGATGATACAATACTGATACAAAAGAAGAAAAATGATTGATTAATTTCGCTGTGTGTAACTTTAGAAAATTTTGTGATTTTATAAAGCAAATTTTTCATAGAGCCACACTATGAAACTGATCAATTTTTCATCGCGAAATTGAATATAATAAAAAAAAATTTTTCAGCTATCTATTGAAGTCGTTTTCGGTTGAAAAGTCTGTGCGAGAAAGGATTTGATTTCGATTTAATTTCGATTTAATATAGGTTTCCTTTTAAATTCAGTGTTGATAAAGATGAATTTAGGAGGGAACCTTATTTAAATTGAACTGATCTATCGAACGAGTTTCAATACCTAACTATATTTATTTAAAAAAAAATAATTTGGAAACTTACACATAATACGTAGTAGTTATTTTCGTAGTCTTACATTTGTTGCTTACTTACATGTTAGTTGTAATTACAAAACAATTACCTGGCACTAATTTAAAGCCAAGAAAGTAAATGTATTACCTCCTCAAAATTGTTTACAAGTCGTTTATTATTACATTGAACATATTTGAATTTTTCATCATCTGCTTATATTTGTTTTCCAAAGCTCCATGTTTTTTTTTTAAGTTTTGAAACTTGGTGTATAACGTAACCATTGTCAAAGTATGAAAATTTAAACTTCACTATATCCCTATACTAATTTTTTTTTCCACTTACAGATCTTCATCTCCAAAATTTGCATATATCATATCACAAAACCAGTAATTGAGCTGACATTGTCTAAATATCGGTAAGCTCTTTTTTCTATCCTTGATTCATTAATTTTATAACACTAACATTATTTTAAACAATGTTGAATCAACCAGGTAATTTAAAAAATCACCTCTCTTATTGAATTGGCCACTTGCAGGGCCGTAGAGAGAAATTCCGGGCCTTGGGAAAAAAAATAAAAATATTTTGGGGCCCTGTCCCCTTCAAATTTTTTTTATTCCATAATTTTAAATTTTCATAACGCTTTTTAAAATTATTCGAAACTCAATTTTTTTTCATTTAAAAATGGTCAACGCTTTTCGTTGACGTTTCGTTGTTTTCGACACTTACCAAAATTATTCGAACCCCAAAATTTTTTTTCCTCAACACAAATCTACATTTTTTTTTAAATATTCAAAACATAGGATAAAATTTCGGGGCCCAAAAATTTTTAAAATCGGTCACGGGCCCTCAAAATAGCCCGGGCCCTGGAAATTAACCCCTCTTACCCCCCCTCTCAACGGCCCTGGCCATTTTTTTCCCCATTTTAACATAAGATATATCTAGGTATTATCACCACCATATCCAATCTGCATAAATGCTCCAAAGGCCATTAGTATTCGGAAGTTTTCCCTCAAATTTAAAATTAATTGAAAACCTATACCCTACCAGATAATCAAAACCCAACAGTATGTGATCACATCCATCTACTGGACACATCAAGTGCTACTCAACTCCGATGTTATGTTGATTTGACAAGACAAAACCACACAATCCGAGGCTTTTACATACGACTACATTTCGTTGGAAAAAATGACCTGAGACTACACAACAAACATACGTATCGATTCGGGTCATTTTCGGGTTAGATCCGAAACCCGTTCGGCGTGGGTGGTAATTTAAAGCCGAGTTGAGTGGTTATTCCGGTAGGGCTTGACAGTCACCACTATATCCATCATCCAGCTGAAATGGGGTGGGTTTGGGAGGTTGAGGGTCTCGAGGGCGATTGTGTCCCAGAAGGCCAGGCTGCGGACTCGCTTCTCACCAAATGTATGGCAATTTCGTGCGAAATTCGCTTTGAATTATTATAGTCTTCTTTTCGTATATTTTTTTTATTGTTAGTGATTTTGGTCGTTTGCTCTTTTTATTGGGCCATATAAGTTGATAGCTTGAAATAATTCAGTCGGTCGAATTCGTTAGTATATTCCTATAAACCGTTCATTTAATACGAAGCGAATAACTATCGTATATGTATCGATTTTTTTTTCGTTCGATCTCATTTGAAATGCAGCAGTCGAATATGATTCATTCGCTGTTCAAACAGTTGTTTTTCGCCATAATAAAATGTGTTTAAACTATGCGGGACACTGATTTGGGTCGCACTATTTATCTAAATTGCATATTAATATACAACGCTAATTTTATGTATCGACTGAAAAAAAACCTATCAATAAAATATCAAGGAGATGTTGACACTTTTTGTGGTCATCGCAATCAATATATACGTCCGTAAACATTTTTTTCATCAAATTTTGTTTTGGCAGCATTGAATGGCGCAGAAAATTTTAAAACAAATGATTTGCATATCACGCACACAACGAATAAAACTAAACCGTTTTTTATTCTAAAACTAAAACATTCGCACATCTATAATATTATAAATATAATGTTTCTAAATATTTAAAATTTGACAGATTTGCACATCTTTCGATAATTCCGAAAGCGCCGATCAAATCGGCATTTTCCTAATACAAATACACGTGTCATACGAAACCCGCGCGTCGGAAACGTTCAAACAACCATAATCCAAACCTGGATTATTTATAAGACGCATTCATAAAATCGATAAGATAAATATTTATATCGAACCGAACACGGCGTTTCCTTCTCTACATCCTTTACGATTTCTGCGAACCGCACTTTGAGAAGCCCACACTCGGCAATGCGATTACGACCAGGACATAGAGTGATCCAGTTTTGCGTCGTTAACGATCGAATAATGCAAAACGCACACAAAAGTGTCTCTAATATCGAATAAATGGTAAAACGGACAGATAGCCAAAGACCTTCGACGACTCGCAAACACAAAACGAACCAGGAAACTGTCATGGCGCGGCAATTATAAAGAGCGCGTAATGGATTCCGTTCGAATTCTCTCGGCTGTTGTCACCTGTAATCGGATATAATCGTGTTTTTTGTTGGGTTTCCATTTTGATGAATTTGCAAAAAATGTTGCGGGTTCGGTTGGGATAAGGTTTTAAATTAAACTTCCCTGTTTGTATAAAAAACCGCGGATTTTATGAATCGTTGATAATCTATGTATTTTTCGAATTGGGTCGTTTTCGTAATCGTGTCTATAATTCGTTTATAATTAATTTTTAATCATCGGAACCCATGTACAATTTTATAATCGAAAGTTTACTTATATTAATTATACTCGCGTTGAGAAATCGAAATTTACACGATCACGACGTCGAAACCGCGCGCGATTCAAACAAACCAATTTTGAAAGCATTTTTTTGTTTCGAATTCGTTGATTATAAGTATACATTTGCATCTATATCAGTGATAACTCATACATATTCGTATTTGTAAAACGTTAATCCGTGATCTGGCGTATCATAATGTAATTAGAGTGTTTATGCAACCAGGCTATATTACAATCATCATTGCTGCTGTCATTATTATAACGGTTACGGCAATTACTGTTAATTGAATGATTGATTTGCGGTTTCGCCATATTGAAAATGTTTCTTTCTAAATAATGAAAATTATTCTCGTTTCTTTTGTATTTTGAAAAAAAATCAATTTGATGCTAAGTTTATTTTTCTTAACTTTTGAATTTCGATATGAATATTAGTCGATTTTCGGATTTTTTTTAGAGATCCTTCTCACGTATTGATTTGAATCGAAATTCGAAAATTGTCCAAGAACCACCGCTTTTCAAATTCCGAATGTTCAAAAGGAAAAAAAGGCTATTTTCACTAGCAAAAGTCAATCCGGTCGAGCGTGAAAGCTTTTAACCGCCCCCCCCGTAGTAAAGTAGTGCACTTTTAAGACCTTTCTAGAGTCTCATTGAAAAACTCAATATGCTTATGTTACTATAAAAATATTATATTATATTTTATTATAATATTTATTAAAAAAATCATTATCAGAATTTTTCGATAAAAAATTTCGGTTTTCCAAATAATTTTACCTTACTACGAATTAAAACAAATAAAATACTCACTTTTCAGGTTATTATAATATTTGTTATCATTTTTTTCCCGGTGCGCAATATATTCTCTGCGTGAATTTGAAACTGGTTACTTGAAACAGTCAGTTAATTTAACCGATCTTTATTAGGCACTATATACCAGTTTTTTGACTGAAAAAAATAGAAAAAAGTTTCACCGGTATTGAATTCCTTTGTTGCGTAATACGAACATATTTTTTTACCCGTACGATTCGTCGGGTAATTGGTATAGTTTCGCATGATAAAATAACCAAATTGAGTTTTGGAATGTTGTTTCAAGAGTTTAGAGTTTGCTTTTTTTATCGATCAATCCCGGATCGAATTTTCAAAAGATTAAAAACAGTCATAAAAAATCAACAAAATAGACATCTCGTTTTAAACGCCATCCGGTTTCGATGATACGCTCAATAACACTCTTCAGGAAAACTTTTTTATCAGATTTAAAAAATAAAAATCTATTTACCTCAACATAGTTTAATAGACAGCATTTAAAATTTATCGACAACAAGAGGAGTGATTTTTTTAATGTTCCATCATTTAAGTTTTAATACTTCATGCATCATTTTACATGTAATATGCGAACGATAATGTTAAAATTTAAAAAAATGACATGGTTTTCTTATGACGATCGAAGGTCTTCGACAAGGTTGTTCTCTTAACACTGATTGTGAGATGTTTTATTACTCCAAAATATGACATATGTCAACAAGAAAATGTTTGTGAATTATCCGATCGCGCAATTTTTCTCGTTGATGCTGGTCATTTTTGCCATTAAATTGATTCATTGTAAATTAACAGAGGTCTAGATAGTAAAAAAATGCAGTAGTGAAAGCTACAAGTGTAACACGAAAGGCTGCACGATATTTTAAGATGTTGCCCTTGATTTCAGCTATCAATCGATTGTTTGTATTTATGTAAGAAAATTGGTACTGCTAATATTGTCATGACTTTTGATAATTTTAGTGGGAAAATTTTTATTTTATCTACTGACTTTGATTAAAAATTGTGGTTGTAGTTTTCAAGAAAGAAGCAATTTACGAAAATATAAATACAATTTGTCAAATGTATTATGTTAACATCAAAAAAACTACTGATGATACAACACGAAGTAGAATGAATACATCATGAAGAAAAATGATTTCCATTGATTATTTTCGTTGTGTGAGGCTTCAGAAAATTTTGTGGTTTTATAAAGCAAAATTTTCGTGGACACACACTATGAAACTGATCAATTTTTCATCGCAAGATTGGATATATTATAATAAAATAATTTTTTTCAGGTATCTATCTATGGAAGTCGTTTTCGGTTAAAAAGGCTGTGCGAGAAATTAACTTATGAAAACCTCCGTCACAGTAAATCTTTTATAAAACTTACTGGGGGCAGTTTCTTTTTTTAAATTGAACTGACTTCATCATAGCTCATCATCTTAACTACTTCACTTCATCTTTACTATTTGGGCTTAGAAGTCATGAAAATTTTGACTTTATTATGCATATTAACATTCTTGATTGTTTTTAATTATAGATATTCATCTCCTAAATTTTCAGTGTCGAATCACAGAACCAGAAATCAACGAATTTATTGTTGAAAAATTAATATTTTTTTTATGAATATATATATATATATAAGTAATAATAGGAACATAAATATAGAAATAATATGATTCAAAGCTGTTTTGTAATCAATTCAATCAATAAATTATCTTCGCTTCTCTACTGACAACGTTCAAAATCAATCACAGAAAAGTAATTTTCATAACTATATTTCATTAAGTTTTATAATAATTTGTATAATATATTTGTTGTCACAGTGGCATCTATTGTCATTTTCGAAGAAGGTTTTATTTAAATTATAATGCTGATTAATTATTGATTTTTTTCATTATATAATGCTTTTACAAAATATTACAATATTTTTATTAACATAATTCTTATTTAATATTTTGAGAAATAAATTGTGTCAGTTTATAATTAATTTATACGTTCTAGATTGCATATTAACATTGTGTAGACATCTATGATCAGAACAAAAAAAAGTTAGAACAAGCGCGAAGTTTCAAGAAGAGAAAATACGATTTTTCTAATTAACCAAAAATAATTATTTATAACATCACTCGTCACATTTAAAACGTCTCACTGTTATGAACATTCTCATTTTCGTGACAAACTTCCAATATGCATAAAGTATATAAACTTTCATTTCTTTCACGAACATGTATCGATAAATTCTTTCAAGATGAAAATTTTAATACAATTATTCAAAATAACTCAAAACTTTCTAAGTACAATACGTTTATAAAAACGCATTTAAAAAAAATAAAAATAAAAAAATGAATTTTCTGAAAACCCCTGGGAATAATCCCGTGGGAAGAAACGAGCGCCGGCAGCGCCGCGAACCCCCAGTGGTCGCGCTCGGTACCACCGCACAAAACAGTTCAAATGGCGGCGAGCCGCTCGTCTGACGGCCGCTCGACGCCACCGCCCTGGTGGCGCCCGCGCCCCCCTCGCTAGCATGAGGGGGCGCCCTGGCTGAGGGCGCAGGCCCCGCAGCAACGTAGCCCTGCCCAGGTACGCCCCGGCCCGCGCCGACGCCCCTCGGGGCCCCTTTGTTGCCGCCTTTGTTGCTAGGCCAGCCGGCGCTTCGCGGGGCCCGATGGGGGCCCGCGCGCCTACGCCCCCCGCGCCAAATTCGAATTGTTACTACGGTTTGTTTACGTCGGTTTCGCGCATGCGGATCGCGTTGTTAACCCGCGCGCGACGGCCGCCTTTGTCGGGGTGGTACTTTCGATCGGGTATCGATCGGTCTTTGGCCCCGTCGGGCGATGGCCGGGTTCGAATTTTCGCGCCGGCGCCAAATTTCGAAATGTGGACGGGGGAATTCCGGGTTGGCTTTTGTGCAATGTGCGCGAAAACACGATTTGCATACTCGCTTTATTAGGGTTTTAAATGTTTTCTTTTTCTTAAAGGTGTTGGGTAAAGGCGCGCTCTGCTTTATCGATGTGTTGAGTTTTTTTCGTCGATAGATGGCGCTGTGGTTTTGACGTTTTGATGTATCGATCGGGTTTTTGATGTGTCATATGTCACATACGATATTTTGGGTTTTGGCCCAGATATTTAAAATTAATTTTATTACCCAATTTTAATACTATGGAATTTATATGTATTGAAATCGCGTATTTGGTTTTTGAAAATTTTGTTTTATTTTATTTCGATAGATGTCACTGTAACATCAATGTATTGTACTGAATATACTCTCCTTTTTGCACAATACTGGTTTTAAGAATTATTGTCCAAATCAAGTTTGAGAACTTTATAAATTTAAGTGGGTATGGGTATTTTATAGCAATATTAATAGAAATGAATTGGTCTTATATTTCATATTGAAATGCAAATTCAATAGACAAAATAACATTTACTGAGAATATACATATATGTACACAGGCTTAAAAGCATCTTTAGACTTGTAGTCTAGGGTCAGCAATTTTTTTTCGGAAAGGACCATATAGTAAATATTTGAGAATAAACAGGCCGGATAGTATTAATTTAAGACTAGGCGGGCCGGATAACGAATTCGATGATTTTATATGGGTAATTATATTTGAAGATTAACAAAAAACAAAGTTTTAAAAAGTTAAATCTGATCGATCTCACAATCAGTTTACATAGTTATTTGAAAATTTAAATGCTAATTTCGAAAAAGATATTTTTATATGCAGGTAATATCAAGAAAATAATTATAAATTAATAGAGCACCACAAGAAATTTTTTTTAAATTTAATTTATACTGTCGATAACAATTTAAAATTTTACAAAATACATAATTTTGGAGAACAATCACTTCCAACGTGAGGGTTTGATAGAACTTCCTTAATTGTACAGTTAAATGGATTTTGAAATATGAAGATATTTTTTGCACTTTTATCAAGACCCCAAAAACGCTTTTATAACTTTAGTTTCAGAAAATACTCGTATATCTGCTGGAATTTTTCTTTTTGAGGATGAGAATTCCTAAATTGATTCTAAATTTTATAAAAACAATACTAACCCGCAGGCCGGATTGAAAACAGACAGCAAGCTGAAGTTTGCCGATACCTGGTGTACATAATTAATTTATGAACGTTGATCTTATACCGATAATAATGAAAATATATTTCGTATGTAATATGCAATTAAAAAATTAACAAACGTTAACATGAACATGAACTCAGATAAATTGAGGCTGTTTTTAATTAAATATTGCTTTCAACCTGCATAAAGCAATCGAGCTGATTTAAATCTACTCGTTATTTCGTATCCCTGTTCCTACACATAATCTACTAAATAGTATTCATACTCTTCTTATAGAGCTATTTTATCAAGAGTGAAAAATTTATTATTACTCTCGTGCGTCATGCTGTTAATATTTTATCTGATTTTAAATGATTATAATTTGATATTAAAAAACCTTACAAAACTATAATAGTAGTATAGCATAAGTATATAGTATAACAGCTTTCTGAAATCGGCTTAAATTTTTTATCTTTCTCATTTCACAATTGGAACATAAATCTTTCTTTATTGTTTATAATTTTTATGAATAGTTATTTCATTTTTATAAAGCAAGCTTTTGATCAGTATTCTCAGTGACTTTGATTTTGTTTTTAAAGTTTTTTTAGTTGATTTCTTGTGCATGAGCAATTTTTTTAATTAGCATTGAATGCTTACTCAGAAAGTGTGAATTATCAATACCAAATATGTCCATTGTTGTGACAAATTGACCATTTCTTTGTTTTCTTTCTTATGTTCAAAACTGAATTAATGCTTATTGATATTGAACTAATTCCTTTATTCCAAGTCAATTTTTTTATATACTTATTACTTTGATTTATTAAATTTGCTTTTTTCAATTATCACTTAATATTTGTCTTGACTTTCAATAGCACTAGGAAGACCATGTCCTATGATGGATAATACACTAAATATTAAATATGATGATTTGGAATTTTTTCATCATAGTTTCAATATAATTGTAATAGATAAAGTTAAATTTGGAAAAATTATAATATACTACACTGGATTTTATATTTGAAATATGATATAGGTACTACAATAGAATATTTTGTTGAATCCATTTAAAATATATTTTGTTTCCAGTTGTCACTATACTATAAGTATGTCTATTTTATGTACATGCAGTAGAACCTCTATTCGGATTTTTTGCTATCTGGACCATCTCGATCCCCGTTTGGTTTCGACATGTTTAGTTATATTACAGTAGTGTTTAACCCTTTTCGTTTACATTCCAAAATTTCCAAATAATTTTTACTGATAATGAGTAACAGGCGTACCAAGGAAATTTTAATGACCAAAAATGTTATCGATTAAACGATATATTTGATTTTGCTTCATATGCTTTGATCAAAATAAACATCATAATTATTGTTTAATTATTGAAATTTACAAATCAAATTTACATTATAAATCTTGATATTGATTAACTGACTGACTATTTTTCAATGACGTTTTCACATCAAATATTTTTAAAAACTTTTCCACAACTTGATCCGCAATTAAATGAAACTAATAATGGAAAAATAATTATAAATCGGATTTGTTATATTGGATACGTAATTAAAATATTTTCCTTTGTTATATTTTACGCTTCATTCGATACGTGAAACCACTCTGTCCAATTACTGATTGGGTAATTTGGTTATTCTCTCCGAACGATGCATTTGCTTTGCATCCGATTTAATATTCGTACACATCAAAAGCTTTCATTAATTTAGTCTGATTCGTACTTTTTTTTTGTCTGTTTAATATCGGGTTTTATTTAGCATATCTAAAATTTAAAGTTAACACAAAGCAGAAATATAGCACATATCCATATTCAAATCAAATCGAAATAAATACCAAGAAAACGTTGTCTTGTGACAACATCCTGTTGAAACTACATTTCTTCGAGGTCCGTCCATATCATCCAATTAATCCCGCCAAAAGTTCGATATTACGTCGCGATATCGTACCCCATTTTGATCAAATTTATTCTCCAAAAAGAACAATCCAATCATATCTGAATAAGGACACGTTGTTCTTTTGATATAGATGACAAACGTCAAACATTATCAATATAAATTTATTTTAAAAAAGATGAGAAATTTATACCCGGTGTACCTCGATGGGCCACCTTTACAATATTTAAAATATATTCCTTTACTAAATTTCGTGCTATAATATCGATTAATCATCTTTTAATATAACAGAACCATATTCGTTTTTATTTTTTCATATTTGCTCAATTTCAATTCGAGCGTCTTCAAAATTTTAAGGAAACAACTTTCACTGTGTCACCTATATAAATCTATTATCTACATGCAAATTATTATATGTGCATTTAAACAAGCGTAAAATTCAATTTGAATGAGAACAAAGGGCAGGCAGTGTTAATTTGTTTTTCGTCGTATTTTTAAAAATGTGGAGCCCGGAGAATGTGTGAATGTTGCACTTAATGATTTTCATCTCACATTTGTAAATGCAAATTAATCGCCTTCGAAACATCATTTTATTTGATGTCGTATTCGTTTCGAATTCCGGTACGAGGTTGTGTTGATGCATATTGCGTTTCTATTTTCCAAAATTCATCCCATCGAGCCTATATTATCGAAATTCGATTGCTTAAGTTTAGGGTTTCGTCTGAATTTTAATGTTTTGAGATCGATGTCTTTTGAAATGAGTGTTGCAATAGTGAAGTTTTGTAATCATGTTTTGTGTGCTTTTATTCGTTAAGTTAAATTATTTTTAATTTAAGCAAGTTTTTAAATATTTAAAAGGTTTTTGAATTTCACATTCAGCGAAATAAAAAAAATAAATCTGTCTGATGAAAATATCGATTTTTTTCCACGAAGAATCAAATCCTACGTAGTTTTCGACGTGTCATTGAATTTAATCGTCACCGATATTTCTTTGCATTTATGTAATTAAAGTAATTATACATTTATTCAAGGAATAATGAATACGAATAGTTTGCAATGAAGTTTTCGGTTTTTCGTGTTTATTTAATTGTGTAGTAAATGTCGGTTTGACAATATCAGAATAATTGTCCTACACTTAAGGAATGTTCAATCGATCATTTTTCAATTCGTTCTTAAACTAATAATAAGGTTAATGAAACTCGGGTCGTTTCAGAAGTTGAACCATCGACACGTGGCTTATATACGAAGATATTAAAAACCTTTATCGTGTTCGAAAACTACTGGTTTACGAACGCTTTTCACATAAACCAGCAGTTTGTTTTACTATAGATTTATTTATGTATTTGTTTTTTTATTAATATTGTGGCATAATCGATTAATTTATTAATTGTTTATTAAAAGTTACGGATTACATAGAACCAGAGAAAATGTTGCTAACTAACAATGAGTGCGTTCGTAACGAAAATAAAACATTTCGTAAATTTCCAGCGTACAAATTGTATTTATAAAAGAACCATTATTGACAAAATACTTACATTTTCGCGACATTACGAAATTAATACCGTAATGAAAATCACAATCGACCATTGTTTCACGTTTCATTTTAATTGCTCCGCGGATAAAAATAAACCCCCGCTCGATACACGCGAACCGCTTTTCGCTCCCCCCACATCGCCGAACGCAGTTTCCCCGACGGCTTAACCCTCGCGAACTGCCCACAGTGCAAACGGGTGAACGCATAAACTTTACGCGTTCGCCCGACGCCCAACTAATCTCGTCCGAACGCGCTAATGACGCGCAATCGCAAATCAGCACGAATTTTGCATTCATTATTGACGCTTTCCCGTCGGCCACTGTGTCCGGGGTTGATCCGATCCGCGGTGATAAGCCCTTGCTTTTGCATTGCGAGGTTTAATTGCAACACGCCCGCGGTACACGTGTAGCTATCTCGTTTGCTTCGCGTTGCAATAAAACCCCAGATGGATGGCGATCGTGCCCGGAATCTGTCTGGTGTGCTTCTGGGATAGTGTCAATATTTTCCGTACCGTCGCTTCGCAAATGGGATCAGGGTTTTCCAAGTTTTTATTCGGATTTGAAAAGGAAATGGAGTCGTTCGTTTTCAGTGTTCTGATTTTTCGATAATTATTTTTTATTGATTAAATATTTACTGGTTGTAACATACTTTTTCGATGTAGGAAAAAATGGAAATACTTTCAAAAAGTATCGTGGATTATTTTCATCCAAATGATGAAGTATTTTTTGCACAATGTCGATATATTTTTATCGCTATCAATATGTTGTCTACCTGTTCTCGTAAAAACATTATTGTAAAATAAACCTTTTTTGCACTCAGAAGTTTGGTCTTTTTAATATCTATTTATACGGGGTCTTCCCCGGGACTTTTATAACTTCTAATCGGATTTAAAGTGACTTACAATTAGAGTCATGATAGAGAAGTGAGAGTGATACCATTCCGAATGAAATCGGCTACAATTTATTTTGCATCCCCCCCTCAAATTTTACCTCCCCCCCTCTTCCATCGTCTTACTTCCGTCCACTAACTCGTACAGTTCAAATAATTTTTTTTTTTACCTACCATTACGCTATTTGACGATGGAAGAGGGGGGGGAGAGGTAAAATTTGAGGGGGGGATGAAAAATAAATTGTAGCCGATTTCATTCGGAATGGTATCACTCTCACTTCTCTATCATGACTCTAAGTCACTTTAAATCCGATTAGAAGTTATAAAAGTCCCGTGGAAGACCCTGTATAAACTCAATAATTTAAGTTCTAAAACTATTTTTTTATTTAATGTCTCGGAACAAACGGTACACAATCGAATCCATCTATGGATTGTTTTATTTATCACAAAACTTTGTCAATCATTGGAAATCAACACCTCCGACAAGGCTGAACCATCGACAGCATTTCACACACTGCGCATTAATCTCAACGAATTTCACACTAGACGAATATTTATATACGAATATCACATTTTTTCACAGCCAAACAATTTCCTAACATTTGAGAACACTATATTTCTCCAACAAACAAGCAGAAAGGCAATTTCCATCGATGCCACACAATTTCACAGAATAAAATCGGTTCAAATCTATCGATAATGCACAACCCTCTTCCCAGCGGCCCGATGAATGCGATATAATGGAAACGCTGTGCAGCACGTGTCTCGGTTGCGCATAACGTGATTGCCCTTCTTGAAATAGAAAAGTCGTCTGGTGAGAGGACTCGAAGGGCATCATTCGCGTGATCCTATTCGTTCTAATTGGCTTTAAAATGCAGTTTCGTTAGTGCGATGTGTTATTCGATGTGATTCTGGAACGATGCTGTTCGATGAGTAGGTTGGCGTGTATATTTTTAAAGACGAGTATCGAATTGCGATCAAATTTTCTTTGATATTTTTATCAAAAGAGTAATTTGATAACGTAATTTTCTTTTAATTGAATTCCCGAGGGAAAAGATGTCGAGAAGTTCATTTGAGATCTACATAGACTGAGATAGACTAATCAAATTATTATGTTCTATTTTGAATACAAATAATATTGTACGTCATTGCTTGTGGGAAAAAAATTCGAACTAGCGAGATAATTAGTTCAGTATACGTTAGATTTAAAAAAATACTTGTATTAATTTGTATATAGGGCACGAATTTAATTTTCTTCGTAGACAGTTCTGTAATTTGTTCGAACGGTCGAAAAAATATCTCAATTAGAAAGTATGTATAATATATAAATTATTCTTTATGTGATATGTTATTTAATATTTGACTTTATTGAAGATGTATTATATTCCTTTTAAATTGAATATTATAAAGAGATTCGTTACTATTCATAGGATGTACCACTTTTTTTTTTCATAATTGAGAGAAATTTAATAAAGTTCTTAGAAATTTTTTCTGCTGTGACTGAAATTTTATGAAATCACTCATCACGAATTATTTTCGATAACTTACAAAGGACCAAACTATTTAGACAATTATATGACTTTTTTGATGTTTTCTGTACTTGAAAATATTTTTTTATGAACTCATTCATCTTTATTTGTCATCCCAAAAAATCTAATGAATATTCTTTTTAAATACTATTTTTGAACATTATTTAATTATAAACATGCCGTATCATCATGCAAAGTAAACAGATCACAAAATCTTTACATAAAAATCGTATTATGCGAATAATTACTGTGTTGCGTCAAAACTTTTTCGCAATTCCAAATTCGTTAGTTACATTCACTAGAATTGTGAATTTCTTAGAATTTAAATTCTTATTACCTAATTATAATACGAAATATTAAATATTAATATTTCAGCCATTTGTGCATTATAGAATGTCGTATTGAGCATTGTTTTATTCATAGGATACAATAAAAAATAAAGATTTGTGCAGTATAAAGTGAACATTTAAAAAATATGAAATGTGCAATAAAATTAATAGTTTGTGCATTAAAATGACAGATAGGTGACAACGTCGTCAGAGCAAAATCAATCTCTACAGGCAATAAATACACTACAACTGTCAACTACATTTTAACAATTCGATCAATTTTTTATTCAATGTTAATTTTGTTTAAATTCGGTTTATTGCAATTCGATTATATTATGAAAGTTGTGAATAATGTTCATACCGTTAATATTTCGCCTTGTTCTAATGAACGTTTATTAATTTTAAGGTACAGATATTTTTTCTAATGCACACGTTTCAACACTCGTGCAAAATTTAAACCTTTCCCATTCATAATCCGACAATTTCTCCAGCATATTTCACATTCAATTTGTATACGATTCAACACAAACCACCAAATGCAACATCCGACTTCGCAATTCAGCCCGCGAACCTTCTACACACAGCTTTTTTTCAATTCCCCAAATTTCTGGAATAACTCGGAAAGCCTTACGAACGGCTTGCGTATGATGGGCTCGTTTGCATGCGCAATGGAAACGCTCGAACTCATTCGAATGTTTTCGTGATACACGCGCGACCCCCCACACCTTGATTACCCTTGTCGTCGTCTTATCATACCCCCATTAACTCCCCCGCAAAATAGCTGGCTATTCTAAACCCTCGAATATCACTGGTAAGATGAAAATAATGTGGGGAAAAAAAATTGTGTTTTCTATTGATGTGTCAATGAAATGGTTATTTTTTCGAATTGATTGAGATTAATTGAGTCGATGAGGGAATTGCGTAATTTTTTATATTAGATTCAATGAAAAAAAAAAGTATTTTAATTTTATTAATTTTTTAAAGTCTACTGTATGTTAGTACTTTATAATGATGATGATAAATGAAATATCTAATGAATAAATAATGATCTAATAATAATAATATACAATGTTTTGTGGTCTGAAATATTATATATGGAAGCCAAATATAATACTTGGATTTTTTTGTATAATACTTTATAAGTCCAATTAATATTATATATATATAATGCTTACTTTCGACTTGATTATTTATTATTCCGTTATTTACATATTCAAAATTATTTCAAACTCACTCGTATACGTCATTATATATTTGTAAAAACCTGACATATATCTAAATCGTCAAAATAAAATGAACATCAATATAAATTATTTCAAATAATTGCACAGTTCCGCCAGAAATTTTACATATTAATGGCTAGCGTGTTCCGCATAGATTGATCAACATAACTCTGAATGAATTTTCATCGATCTCATTTTTTTCGCTCACCAATTTATATATGCAAAAAATGTGGTTCGAATGAAACACGATAATTTTTATTAAATTACATTACATAAAATTTATAAATACGCGTATAATAATATAAAGCCCGTGCGCAACAGTGCGAAGTCTAATAAGGGTTCGTTTATTTTTACAACCTTCGGTAGTATGAGGAGGCCATTTCATGGTGTATTTTTCTGCGAAAATGATCGAAACTTATTCCGAACTGTCAGTCTGTCGATGTTTTCATCGGAAGAACGCTGAAAGGTCGATGGTCGATTTATAAAAGTAGACTTTTTTATGTTTAATGTTGTCGTAGCTAGACGTGAATCGTCATAACGAGGAAAAATACGTAATAATTGTTTTTGAACTTTATTTATTCGACAGCCGCGCAAATTCGTTTTATGGTTGCTTTACGCAATGCTTTTCGAAGTATTAATTTGAAAATTTCGGGCACCCTCAATGAGTCGTTTTTATTCTTTTTAAATTTGCGTTTAATCATGACTCATTTATGGTGGAAAAACATAAAAGTTTTGGTTATATGAAAAATTTTCTTGGAAATTTATATAAGCTTGTTCGTTAGTAATCACTTATTAATTTGCTTGATGATTCACTTACTTTTCCCCATAATGTTCATTTGCGTAACATTTTGTCTTTTTATTTTCATTTTACAACTCTCAAAAATACAATATTCTATTATTTTTTTTTGATAGATTTTACGGTACTATTTTAAAAATTTATTCGAGATCAACTTAAATTTTTATAATATTCCTTCCACCCATTTTTCATTTTTATTATATACATTATACGTATATCCATTTCGTATATTGATATTCTCTAACGAAAGTTCATTTCTTCCCCTGACACGTACTATTCTAGGAAATCCCTTACATTTAAAAAAAATAACCTATTATTTTTGATTTACGTCCCAATAAGTTTTATTGTTCTAGTTTTTCGAATCACGACTTGGTTGATTTTATTTTTCACTAATTCGCATATGTTTTGGAACGCCGCTGGGTCAAGAAACTCTAAATCTACATCGTGCTCTCAAATCGGTCAAGAATCGCTTCGTGACTGTTACAGCATATCGATTCACTTTCGGCATGCGAAAATTTACTGTGTTGCCGTGAAAATAGTTTTCGAATTTGCTTCCGGACGTAACGAAATGTGACGTCAAACCTCGTCGCGAATTATTGTGAAAATGTAGGAGAGTTAACTCGTAACTTATCATGTAATAAGGTGTATTTAATAAAAATGAATCATTTTTTCTGTTTTATAATAGTTGAAATTTAAGTGTAAATCGAAAGAATCTCGCTAATTATTTATAGAAATAATCTCGGCACATTCTTATCCGTTTTTGGCAGTAATATACATGGAAAAAATTACAAACCGTTATAAATGAAGGCGCTGGAACGACTAGTATTCATTTAAATATTCAGGTTGCCATCGGCTTCTGATTTAAGTTGTACGGTTATTGCGATAGGATTGTGTATTTCAACGTCACAAACGACAAACGAACATATGTGTCTTCTGTCGAAAACGAGATTTTTGAAATTTCGCAATCCCACATGATGTATAATATAATGTATATTTAAAATTAAAATTAACTTAATTTCTTCTTTTAACCGGCTTATCATTCTTTATTATAATAGTATTATTGATTATGAATATAATGAACGATTCGGTTATCCGAAATATTCGACTACAAATCATTGGATTCGATTATTTCAATTCGATACGTGATTTTTTCGTAATTTTAGCATGCTCATTATTTTTTATTATTCATTCGACCAAAGTTTCACATACGATCAGTCACCTTCATATCGAACGGTCGAAACGATATTTTCACAAATACCGGCAAAGGTTTCAAAGGCTTTTTGTTTGCAATAGGCCCATTTTTCCGAAATTCCTATATGATAATTAAGCATCAACGTCATTCATACCATACCCAATAATATACTTCGATAATAATAAGTTTCATCATTTACAAACGTATTAATTTCTATAGTATATAATACTCCGCACACAAAGGCCAAATTTAAGTGGATACACGCGCAACTCTCATCGATTTCTTACAAATGTAACGAAACTTCGCATTTGTACGTAATTATTGTATTATTTATGCATTGATGTCTTCACTTCTTTAATATTTCAAATTTCGCTCCTTCGCGGTTTTCGATCGTGCAAAGTCAACCAATCAGATGAAATAAATTATTTGTTAAAAATCTGGAAAAATTCTTGGTTTACTTTCGAACTCGGATTGTTTATGCAAGTATTTTTTAATGAAATGACGTATAAATCATTTAATTATTCCAACGAAAACACTTCGTCGAAGACGAATATTTCAAACTTATTTTGACGACTGTATAATGTCACCTTTTTTCTATTTTGCGGTTCTATACGAATATTGCAAATGTGTGCCTGCGAGCATATTGTGATAAAAAATAATGTATATGTATCATAGCGGCATTTTGCGCTATTATCATATTCAAATTATACGTGTAACGTTTTTTGACGAAATTGTTTTTAAGACAAAATTATTAAAAACTTGTACATGTTTGTTGCGTCAATTCGTATGCATTAACATGCAAATCGTAAGAAAAACTGATACTCTATATCGATAATCCGCATTATAAGCATATATGTAAGTATATATGTATATACCAATTAGAATATTGTCGATAAGAACTAATTTTTTGAAAATTTTCTTGCACCGATATACTAATATACTAATAATATTATACCACCTACACGCTGATATTAATTAATTATGAATTTATCAGTTCAACTTTGACTTTCAAACAACATCAGATTTCGAATTTTTATCTTTTCAGTTCATCGTCATGCATTAACATTTATATAATTAAATTTTACGAATGTTTACTCGTTTGATCATAAAATTGCTTCAAGTTCATAATGTGCGTCAGTTTGACCAATATGTAAATTCAACAATGCCATAGTGAATTCTTAATTTGAACATCAATTTCGCCCATATTTACATTATGTTTTTACACTATAACGATGCTAGATATATTTATTTAACTATGTCATTTATTCTGCATCTGATACAATATTGTTTCACCTGGCTATCGACGACTAATTTTCACACACTTATGTTCACGCATTTTTGAAAAATATAAAACGAAAAACAATCGACCATCGACATGTTTTAGGTTATTTATCGTTTTATTTTAAATTTATACTCTAACATATTGTACAGGTTTCATCAAAAAAAGAGGTATTCAAGAAACCCAATTTTATATGAAAATGTTTATATTTTCAAAGTGATATTTCTAAATTGTTTAAAAAACACTTCCTGCGCAATATTTTCATTCTTGGTTTTTTTTCGATAGAAATACGGATATTAATGTGTTCACCGTGCATTAACTCATTTACCGTGAAAATGTCGTTCGTGAAGCTGAAAATAGTTTTTATTAGAACAATATCAAAAGGCTCTATTTAGTGAAAATACCATTAAAATGAAAATTTGCGAATAATTGAAAATGTCTTAAATTTAATTTCGTGTTGCATTAGCTAAATTAGCATCGTCGGTTGCATGAATCTCAACATGCGTATCATGTTCATATGTATGTTTTCCATATTTTTTTTAGAATTATAATTTTGTAAATATTTTTACGGAAAACTGTTTCTTACATTAGATCGCTAGTTTTTTTTTGGTGGACTCTATTGAGAGTGTCATGTGGGTGTGTATCACCCTTTTTTCGGAACATTTTGAACGTTAGTATTC
This sequence comes from Hydropsyche tenuis, assembly GCA_009617725.1. Taxonomy (NCBI): domain Eukaryota; kingdom Metazoa; phylum Arthropoda; class Insecta; order Trichoptera; family Hydropsychidae; genus Hydropsyche; species Hydropsyche tenuis. The sequence continues at coordinate 45,810 of VTON01000184.1, forward strand.
AATTAGGCAGTAATAATAAACTATTTTTTTTATTCTTTATCGCACTTCCTATTAATGAATATAATCCAGAAAGAAAAATTATATTCGAATTTGATTTTCTAAATGTATTCAATTGAAAATTTCCTTTCGAATTTTTGTTAATATGGCCATGACCTATTATTTTGGGTATTATATTTAACTGTCACTTAATTTAATTGTAATTTATATTGAAATATTATTGTCGTTGGACCAAATTCAGTAAAAGTTCGTTTTACTTTATTCGCCCTGAGAATTAAATTCGAAATAAAATTTGTTCAAAAATTCATGATCATATTATTCACTTTTCCAAACATACGCAATCATATTTATTTGATTCATATGAATCTTTGTATAATAATCAAATTGACCTTTGATCTCAGTTTGTATTATTGTTAATGGAATATGCACTTGATAAAACATTCTGCTTATTAATTATTATTAGCGCGCTGAATAATCTGAACGACTTTTCTAAATTCAACTTTTCATATAATTATCAATTTAAAATATCAAACATTATATTTAACATATTACAAAACGGATAGAAAACGAAAATTATTATATTATATAATTATATAATATCTATGAAACGGAGTGGAAATCCCCAAAATGGAGAACCCTCGAGTAGATCATTATCTCACGTTTCAACGGTAAATAGCATACCTTTCGAACTGTACAATCAAAAATATATATTAAACTTCGCAGAAATATCGACGTATTGAAATCAATGATATAATAATATATGATGTTTGTAGTCGGTGAAAATTGATACGGAAATGATCCAACTCTATAGTATCAATGCGAAATGGGACTATTCAATAGCATACAAAGGTCGTTAATTACACTCCGACAATGTTGCACCCCCATTGTCTAATAAGTGTTAATCGAACTTCCCTCCTCTGTTATCGACAGGCCACAGCAATGGAGGAAGAGGAGGGCGATCGTGTCAACAGGCCGACGTTCGTGTCACCCATCACGAACGTCATAGTGAAGGCATCGGCGGCTATTAACCATCACCAAGAACAGAAGGGACAAAGGTCTCACGGGCAGTCGGTACTGATGACTGCTGGCCAGCCGAAGACGTTGGTTCAACCACCTGACCGCTACAACCACATCATCGATAATAGGACGATCGAAGCCTCGATTGTCACAACGCCGGGTGTCATCAGGTGATTGGATCGTCTCTCGCACGAAAATTTATTCGTTCTATTTGATAATCGTTTCCGTTTCGATTGCAGGTCGACCAGGGCGGAACTGTTCGTTCCGATGTACAATGTTCCGTCGACTTCGAAAATGGTCGAGCCTCCTCGCGAGCCGGTCGTCTGTGCCGATGTTGTGATCGATGATAGCGACGAGGATAGTGGCGAAACGTTTGAATCCGAGAAGAATGGTTGTATCCCCAAGGCAGGTGGCAGCAAAGTGAAGACGGGGAAAGAAATGGCTCCTCCGACCGGAACTATCGTGAAAAGGTCAGTGGAATTGGTGTTGTGTGATTTTTTTTATACTTGTTTGCGATATAGATTGAAATGGAATTTTTCGGCTTAAATTCGTATGCCACTTTTTCATAACGCGTATCCGCGACGACAGATTAGTAATGAGAATCGTTTGTTGGTCGCGAGAAATTTTTTGCTATTTGCTAATATAGAATCGAGATTGTTAATAACAATCATACGTGCCTCTAGAGATTGATCGTCACGACGATTGAACCGCTTTTACGTTCTGTAATGGTGCTGCTTTTTTTTTCTGCTTTAATCAAAATCGCGTTTGTGATTATATTTCGCAGTGGCTCGATTTATTTTTATTAACTCCGACCGCAACGTGAAAATTTCCATTCGCATCGTGAATCCATTACGTTGGGAAATGAATGTTCACGTGCTGAATGTGAAATTTTAAATTTATTAATTTGTTCGACTGAAAAATATAGACAATTCCGATCTGTATATCGAGCCTGTTTTGAATAGAGTAATTCAATATGAGCACGATGTGTAATTTGCGGCTTTGCTTTAACTGTAAATTTCAGCCTTGGACCCTCTAATTAAAACTCGGACTCTCGTAACTTTACGCTTTTTTTCTATTGAATATCTCAAATGTATTATAATATGTTGTTCTTACATATGATTTACAATATAATCCAATTTTAATTTTTTTTTCTTCGGACGAATCGTGTGCCGTCACGATGATATTCAAAAATGATTTCCCATTTGAGTAAGGGATATTTATACTATATATTTTTGTTATGTGTATGTGAATGATTGAGCGTAGCAAAATACGCAAAAACTTTTTTCATAGCAAATTTATATATCTCAGTTTCCGGTTATTGAACATCGAATGTGGTTAATAGTGTGTTTATAATGAAAATTTGAATAGTCCACTCGCTGTTTGATGAAGATATTAATTTTCACCTATTTCATTCGTTAGTTGTATAATTTTAAATTTTTTAATAAAATATTATGATAATTTAATAAAAATATTAGAAATAACCTATTTCTTTAGTACACTAACGTTTTATGTGTAACTATCGATGTTAATTTAACTTTATGCGCTTTTTTTTTTATCCTATAACGATAAATACCTTTTTCGCTTTAGTCCTAGTAAATTGAAAAATCACCATATATATTTTTTTAATCAGGTTACGATATATAATACTATCAGCGTGTAATATGCTCACAAACATTTCTGATAATAAAACAGTCGCAGTTTTTTTTCTTCTCGGAACAGTAAAATAGCTCAAAAATATTATATTTCAATCCATCAATTTAATACTTCTTCTTCTTCTTCTTCTTCTTCTTCTTCTTATTATTATTATTATTATTATTATTATTATTATTATTATTATTATTATTATTATTATTATACTAACTTTTCATCATTTCTATAATTGACGATTTTCATATTGCTACACTATAATTCGATTTAGCAATAACATATTTTTATCGCTCGTGTTTACAACTAATTTATTGCTTAATAATGTCATTGATCTTTATCAAACGTTGTAATTAAATAATTTCTTAAATTTTAAATTTCGTTGCAAAGATTTTCAACCTTTTAGTGAGAAACCTTACCTCACGCAGTACTTACGAGTGATCCCCCACGACACAATTTCGCCTGCGGACTACATGCCCAAAATTTTCAACATATATTCAAAGTCCCTAAGATAGGACAAACATACCACAATATAATACATTCTATAAACTCTAAATATATTGTTTCACTCATGAATTTTTAAACGATTTGCAATTCCTGGAATTGCATTACTCAACGGATTGTCGTCGACGATCGGTACTCCGATATATGCAGAACGTGTGTTTGAATCGGTCCTCCTTCCTATATACACTACCGATTTAATATATTTGCCCACCCTAGTAATTGCATACAAAAGGATGCATTTAAAACGTATATTATTAGAATATATTAAATAGAGAAACGAAAAAATCGAGGGAAAAAAAGATGGATTTTTTTCTATAGTTCTACTCTTATAAGAAAAATTCGTAAAAATATTTTATCTCACTACTGATCTTGTTTATTTATCTAAATATATTTAAAGTAGTATTATCCATTATTTTGAGTGATAAATTCGTTAATATTATGATATTGGAAAAAATATGGGTGGGCAAATATATTTTATCGATAGTGTCCACTGAAGAAGGCAACAGGAAACCACTTCATATAATTTCCCAGGACAATCACTGCAAAGTGATCACCTACGTCAGATTCACCTGATACGGCAAAAAAAAAAAAAAAAAAAAAACGACATCATTCCAATGTAATAGGAACTTCACGCTGCACACAACCGCCTTGCACCCACTCCTGCTTGTTGCGGTAGGATTCACGGGAGCCGCGAACCGAAACGGGAACCGTCTGCCCCATCCCCATCCCGAAAGCGGGCTTTGGATGCCGTAAGATGAAATGGGTCACCATCACCCCTCGCCACCCTCCAGTCTCCGGGGAGCGTGTGCCATGCGTAGGAGGCAGTCCACGAACAAGAGAGTAAGAGTAAACAGGAGGGCGAGTCGGGTGGTTCGAGACTCGCTGTCAATCCGTATCCGTCGGCTCGAATTCGCACCTTAGCATCGCGGTTCGTAAGGGCGAGAATCGATTTTGGCCGCGTCGCGTTTTCACGGGCAACGGCAACTGTTCGCCGCGCTGAGTATGTTGGCTCAGTTGTTGCGCGAACCGCGATCGCTTCGAACGCGCACACCGCGCCAGCACTCGCGTAACACGTGCTCGGATCGCCATGGTCAGTGTCCGTTTCAAAACATAGGAGGAGTCGTCGGCGAACACGCGAGATGATGGGGTCGTGGTATCCGGAAGTGCCGGCGCATCAGCAGCCGCAGCATCAGCAGAACCATGCCCAGCGCATGTATCCTTTGCATCAGATGCATGATTCTTATCTGCGTCAACAAACGTTGGCTGGCGCTCACCTTCCGTATGAACAGTATCCGCAGCAGCGTCAGATTAATTTTGATAATCAGCAGTATTCGGACGATATGCTGTATCCCAATCGAATTCCGTATCCGAGTCAGGCGCAACATTGTCAGGAGCAAAGTCAATATAAATTGCAGCTTAAGTATAAAAAACATTATTACGACCACCATCAGCAGTTCGATCCGTATAAACAACAGTATCAGCATCAGCTGCAGCAACAGCAACAGCAGCGGTCTCAGACGCATCTTCAACCGCCGCTACAATCTCAGCCTCTTCAACCGCCGCTACAGTCTCAGCCTCTTCAACAACCACAAAATCAACCAAGAACACACCAACCGCAAGAGCAACAACAACATCAGCAGCAAAAACAACAACAAATATCACGTCAGCATGTACATAGTCACTCGCAGACCAAACAACAGCAGCCACATCCTCCCGGACTACTTCCTTCCGATTCATCGGTTCCGATGGAAACTTACATACATTCAAAATACCAACCGATTCCAGATTATAGGTGAGATTATTTTTCTTCGAATTACGTAAATTTACAAAAAAAAATTTGTAATCGGACTACTTTTTGATCGACTCGGTCAATGTATCTATCTCGATATCATTATGTAAATTCGCATTTTTTGTTGATGTGAAGATTTTATTCTTTTTTTATGAGCAGAAACGATTTCGGAAACGTGGATGGTGTTGTGAAACAATACGCCGAATAGACATTTTATTCAGCAAAATCGAGTAAACAACTATATTCATATTCCACGTGTTGCATCGAACGCAAAAAATGCTTTAACCGTAAAATATTTCGCTCGCTATACACCTGTAACCACTTAGGCGTTTCTTCGAATTTCACACCTAATTATTATAATAGATTAATTGTGAAGTACGCCAAATTTCAACAATCGAGCGCTGTCCTTACGTTTTCGCGAAATTTCAGCCACAAACCCGATATAGCCTTTCCCGAATTTCGTCCAGAGCCTTTGCTCTCCCAATTCATCCACCCGATAGCTTCTGATGGACCATTGAATTTCTAGAATTCGCGCACACCTCACGCTGTTGGCCTTGATTTAAAGCGTCGTGTTGACGACGGTCGACTTTTTTGTTCGAGTCGCATTTTCGACTTCAAATTAATGAAGCCGCAAATGCTATCTAAGATTTTTTTAGTTTCACCAGGCGCAAAGTACATTTTCCGTTGTTTTTTCTTTGGAAGATTTAATGGAAAACGTTTCCCGGTCGCGAATAATTTTGAACGGTTTTCGAAAACGGGTCCGCTAGTCGTCTACTACGCGGTACGTAAATACTATGCTCCGATGTTATTGTGGTCGTACAAAAACTGTGCTAGAGACAGTTAAAAATTCGCCACTGACGATTTTCATACGCGCATCATCGTGATGGTTCTGTAGTGTGCTAATTTCGAAGTAATTAGTGTGCGGCGTTAGAGGAAGTCAACCTTTTCTATGCGTGTAGTTTTCTTTTAGTTTTGTGAAATTTGATTGTGACACGTCGTATTTTCAAGTGTGTATTTTCTTGTGATGGTTATTTCATTTGAATAATGTTGTTTTCGGGTATTTTTTTTTCGGTTGGGTGCTATTTAGTTTTTTTATTATTTATTTTACCGACGATTTGTGACCGCTATTGAGCGCACAACAAAATTTGAAAGGTTGCGAATATCTCGCGTACACAATCTCATAAAAATATTGCGAACACATCTTACTTTCACATCATCTACGAGCGAAATTCTCTCCGAATCAATTTCACGCAATATACTATTTATGAAATCTTTTATTTCTTGTCAGGATGAATGATACTCTTCGTATTTATCTTAAAGCCCCTTTGACAACTAAAAAACATTCGATTTCGGATAAAGATTTGCGAAAACGTCTATGTTCATCGTATTTTTTGTAAGATAATTCCTTTATCACTATTGGGACTATCAATGTCGTGCGAAATCAATCTCAAATAAACTTATTTTGTGTCTCACGTTGCCGATAAATATTATTTTCATAACGAAAGTATATCAAGAAATACTAGTTTTTTCTGAAATATTTTTATCAAATACAATTATTATTATAATAATTAGAAAACTATTTTTCCTTTCAACATATCTGATATTTCTTTATTCTTTCGAGGATTGAAGTTTGAAAATCAAATGAAATCATTTTTTTTCTTCTAAATTACACTAAAATATGCCCTGACCAGTTCGTGTGCATAAATTTTCGTTATAATTTCAAAATAAAAAAAGTCACACTATTCCATCGTGGTTGTAAACCAGTTCCAGGCAAATTTTCTATCGTTATCGCCCTAGTTTTTTTATCCGTTGCATATTCTAGTGCGCATATATACACAGCATTGTAAATGCAACACGTTCATGTTTTCGCAAATTTTTTTTATGAACAGTTGAGAAATTCCACTTTTTTCATTTTCTCCTTTGTGGAGTTTTCACAATATTTTTCTGGTTTTAAAATATTTAAATTCAAATATGTAGGCATAAAATTCGCAGAGAGAGATGGCTCAATTTATTCGCGCGTATAATTTTTTATTTGTGTATTTCATTAACCGATATATCATTTCTTTACTATTTCGTTCGGTAGTATTGGATCTAATTGTAAATTTTCGTTTAGACCGATCCATTAGTTCAGTTTTGTATTTTTTTCATGTATTATATATTAATTTTCTCAATAATTCATTTAATGCAATACTTGTGTAAGTATTGCGATTATATCGCACTAGCCAGAAAAACAAACCGTGAGCGTAATAAGGCGTGACATTTTAATTAATTCGTATGCTTTTAAATTTAGGAAAATTTAACCTATCTCGGCTATGAAATTATTTAAAACGCGTTTATTTATTATCATTTTATTCATACGCATAAATCATACTTCATATTAACGTTACATATGTGTATGTATATTATTACATTCTTAACAATGAGTATAGTTTTTACTTATTGTTAGCTTTTTTCGCGCAAGATATGGTTAACTTTAATTATTTGCTTATACTAAGTCTTTAATCAAATATCATGTCGGTTATATTTTTTTATCTTTCATTTTTTTTTATTTACGAGTCGAGATTTAGCGTTATTTCCTACAAAAGAATATTTCATTTTTATACTATATGATTTTTAACCCATTATATTCTTACCGTTTTAGTTAGTAAAAATATTTTAGCTGTCCAAAATAAAACGACAACAAATTCAAGTGATATATTGATTGATTTTACCGCCGTACCATAAGTTGTTATCTTTCTCTTTTTCTACAAGGGGACCAATAATATTTAAATCTTAATTTGTTCGTTGACTTTCATTCTGACCGTGGTCACCTATCTTAATTTTGTTCGCATTGCTAACGTATACTTGCATATCAATCGATGATTATCTAATTGTTATGTAGAATATTTTCAACAGTGATTTTGCTGTAGTTTGACATTTCTCTGTAGGGTTTTCAAAAAAAAAATCAGAAAATAAAAGGCGGTAACTCTTTAAACGTTCAGCGATCACAAGGCGTAGCAATTTTCGCATTTTCTTTTTTCAAAGTTATCTATTTTCGTTTCAAAAGTTGAACTTGGCCCAAAGAGTGCGTAACATGAATCAGTATAGGTTGATACGTACATGCGATTCGTCGTCAATGTATTTACATTAGTGGAAAATAAATAATTCGGTAGTTTACCGCATAACGGCATTCTATGAAATCACCATCAAGGTTACTATTAAGTGGACCGGTCGTCGACAGCGATAATGAACCTTTTCGTTTTAAATCATAAAATAATTTAAAAGCGTTTTTTCAATTTTGAAATGGTGTAAAAAAACATGTGTAATTAATACACCGCAAAAAAAGGTTAACTAAATGTTTGTAAATGATTTTGAAGAACAATTCCACTCTGAATCACGCTGGAAATTACGCAGTGTGAGATAATTTTTTTCAGTATTTTTGTTTGAAATGTTCTATAATAGAACGTTCGTAATAATAACTATTCTGACGTGTTTTATGTTTTTTTTCACTGTTGCTTTCTTAATTAGTGTATAATAAGAATGTATAAATGTAAATATTACGTACACGTATATGTTTATTTTATATGCAGTCCTTTGAATTAAAATTCTACGACAAAAAAATACATTTTCTAGGCGCCTTCAAACTGCTGGGACTTGTCAAACAAATGTCAAAACACTGACCTTTTGTAAAAGAAATTGCCTTTTCAAGTCTATCAACATAAAATAATTCCTTATATTTTTTGTGTATCGAATAATTTTTTTTATTGATCGATTTCATCATCATATTCAATCATCTATCTGTCTGAAATTAAAACTTTCAGCGTAATTCGAAAAACAAACAACAATATTCATTAATCACGATCTACATAAAACGAGCGCAGTTTATAAACATGTATTATCCTGATTGAAATTTTGATTTCTAATTTCTGAAGTTTAATCGGTTGATGATACCCACGTATAAAAATAGCCGTATTATAATAGACTCTTATTAGTATTAATTTCATCGATTTTATACCGAGTATGGCTTTATTAAGAGTCCCCGATGTCCATCATTCTAATCGTACTTTTCATTAAAATAAAATATTTTGTTTTCTATATCTTCTCTTCATTTTTTATGTACATATCTTTCCATAGTTCTGTGTATTTTTTTTTTCTTTAATTTTCCTTAATATTTTCGCTAAAATTTGGCAACTATCATTAGCAAAGCATGTATAATATATTGATCAAAAACTTTCTTCAAAATATACATGAATTTTAACTTTTAGTCATTCGAAAGTATTCCAACATGTTTTCATTGGTCTCTCGATTGCGTCTTTTTCTCGATTTCTTATGTTTTTTTTTTATTTGATCTATATTTAGATTTAATATTTTTGTACGATGTCTACTTTTTTATTCTCCGCAACTACTTCGGCGATAATTTAAATTCCGACAATTTTTAACAAATATTCAAGTGGGTGAGAAACTTGCATGAAAAAATAAAAGACAATTTGAAATTATTTTATTGCTTCAATTTTAAAGAATCGCAACGAATATTCGATTATTTAACAGCTGACTAGAACTATAATTAAAGACGAAATTGGGTTTTTTTTTCACGGTTCCTAATGCCCGATTATATAATAATCAGTTCTTAGATACATAAATTGCCTCGAATGTTCGATTTAAATTATTTATTTATTTCGGGAAATGTATTTATATGTTTTACGGTTCGATAATTAACACAATGTATTATTTTCTTTTATCGTCTTCAAAATTCACTCATAAACTTTATCGTATCCTAATATATTTTCCTTTGAGTTTTTCGACTGCAATAGCAAGTGTTATTGCATTTGAATTATGCGAAATGTGCCGGGATGACCCGAACAATACTCAAGGTGAAAATTTTATCGTACAAAAATATACATTTGCATTCGTAAGCCGACGTAACGTTACGTAATTTGTTTGTTTTTTATTTATTTATTATGGCGCATCTAAAAACGTCATTCTTAATATTTCTATGCAATTTCGCGGTTAGTTGTTTTTTTTACATTGTATTTTAATATAAATAAGATAGTCCATCGGATACGCCGAATTTAAATTCCCTACCATTTTTTCAAGCTTTTTATTTTAATATTGGAGTTGGTAACCCTTAATGTATGACATATGTCATCGAGATGGTCATTGATATTATTCAAAATGGATCGCTTCTATAAGAATAACATGTAGTTTATTGTTAAAACACAGATATAATTGGACTTTTTTTTTTAGAAAAAATTGGATCAAAATGGGGCATGATATCGAACTTTTTATGAGATCAATTGGATGATATGGACCTCGAAGAAATGTGGTTTAAACCATCAATTTGTTAAGACAACGTTTTCCCGGTCGTGTAATTTTCCGAAATGCTGATGCTAATTGGCCGCCTATATATTTTTTTGCTTTGAAACTTTCGATTCCCGATATTTCAAAATAAATTATAAATTATTTTTTTTTATTCAAATATTTTGAAAAAACTTGTCCAGATCATAATTATTATAGATTGATATGATATTATAGACGTTTGATGACTTATTCAATATTTTTTAATTAATTAATTATATTTATTGTGTTCAACTTGAATAAATTATATAACGTTTTCATTATACAACGAAATCTAATCTTGCTTACTTCCTTACTACCTATAATGATCATAGGTTATTGTAAACTTTATATACTGATTTTAATCTTATGTTGCTACGTCTCATTTTGATCAATAAGTAATAAATAATTAGAATATTTTTTTTATTTTATCTGATAGTTCATTAAAATTTATAATAATTTTCCTTGAAAAATTTGTATTTTCAATCTTTTATTATAATTGGTCTTTGAAACGAAATTGATAAAAATACTTAACACGTCACGTCTATCAATACAATCATTGCCCATTACTATAATTACTGTTATTACGAAAATACGTCGTTCTTACAATACATGTGATATATTTTAAAATACGAACGGCTTGTATTTATATTGCACATTTCTTATGCTAGTTTAATGGACTGTAAATTGTAGAATCATATCCTTCTCAAATATTTCTTTCGTTTAGATTTATCGATTCTGAAACGAAAACATAATTTAATTAATTCATTTAATTTATCAAATCGGTCACAAACACAAACTCGTGAAAATTCAATTCAATATTTCATAATCGACATTCTGCATCCCTCGACACTCTTGGACCATTTAAGTTCATATACTTCCAAAGTTCATGAACTCCTGATGAATAAACTTGATTAAATCAACTGTGCAGCACTATTTTTAAGTATTTGTATATATATTCAGCAAGCTCGATAACCTTCGTACGTTTTGCACAATATGCTGATCGCAATTTTTCCAATTTGATATGAAATAGAAATATTTACTGAAGTCGACAGTCCAATCAGTTCAAAGAATATCTACTACGTATAAATAACGAACAAACAAAATAATTAAGTCGCATTAGAGAAAATCTACCGAGATTGTGCAGCCAAAACGTGCTATAACATAAACGCGTATATAATAACATGTTTGACTGTCTTTCCGGTTTTTCTTTCACGATCGATCAATCGGAACAAAGAAGCTCTTAAAAAAAACCTGATTTTAGCTCTTTTATTACATCTTTGGTTGGAAACTAAATCTAATTCCGATTGTGCCCAATTTCTCGAGTATACATTCTGAGTGACGATTAACGATTTAAAATTAAACGGATTATATTCTTGGTGACCTACCAATGCGCGAAACTCGTGTCATTTTGACGTTAAATAACTCAAACGCGTGGGGTTCCAGAAAAATAAATATGGCGCTCGAAATTTTCACTGCTCGATATCGAAATGTTTACGGAAGCACCATTTCTTCAACAAAACAAATCCCCCGTGCACGTTTAGAGATTATTTTACCAAAGATACGAACGTATAGGTGAAAATACTAAGATTTTCCATTGTTGTTAACACATGCACGTACCGCCCTTTGTGGAATACGTTTCTGCCTTCCGTCGAAAAATGAAATAAGTAAAAGAAAAATACTCTTCAATTGTCCAAATATGATCTAGCCTCACATCTTCTTTATATGGATCGATTTCTATGTTTATATTTTTTCGTCGTCTTTTCGCAGAAGGCAGTGTTACTGTGTAAGGTATACAGTCAACCAAAAACCCGTCAGAACAATTTTAAAATACGGTGGGTGAGAGCATCGTTAGTACTTTCGATTGTAGTTATTCAAGCTTTTTTTTTTCCTTTTCAACCGATAGTCGTTTGAAGTTTGTTTCACACAAAAATTTCGATTTGTTCGGATCAATTTTACTTTTCGTTCTGCTAATTGGCGCATTAAAATTATATGCTAAGTACGTCGTTTGTATGTTTACAAACTTTTTTTATGGAGTGTTGTTTATTGTTTATTTAAAGTCGCTTTGAATGCACCGAAAATTGTGTTTGCTTCTTCAATGTGAAATTTTAGATTTTCTATAATTATGTTACATTGAAACTCGATAGTTTTTCGAAAAATATGATATTTGAAAGACGATGGAATAATTTTATTTCAATTTATTTGAATATATGTGTCTTGAAATTAAATTTATAAAATTCAATGTATAATATAAAAAAAAAGAACGTCGGCTTCATATTACAAAATTATTCGAATTTCGTTGTTTTCGTAAAATACTCATTCTTTCTTTTATGGAATCAATTTACAAAAGAATTTTTCATAAAATTAATATAATAATTTGATTAATCGAGGAACGAAATTTGACACACACTTCGACTTCGACATTATACGATCTTCGTCACCCTTAATTAAGCCATTTTGTACATCAATTCCAAATTAAAAAAACGAACGGAACTACAAAAAATTCCCATAAACGGCACAAAAAATTTCCACATCAAACAAAAAAAAACCCCAATCCACATTAAAATCTCGCCAAACACAAATTATAAATAGTTAGCTGTATCGACGCATCGGCCCCATAAGTTTTCGCCCTCGTGCAGACAACACGCGTGTGCACCCCTCCCCACTGTTTTCCAGTTCCCTGCGCCCTTCGCGGATTCCGCCCCGCGAATTCCGCCCACCCGAAGGTCAAATTTTCGCCCGAAACTCGGCCGCGTTCCGCCCAAAGTTCGGACGAGGGCGGAAGCTCCCGCCCTGGGGCTCCGCTGAGGGCGGGGGCCCAGACGAGGGGCGCAAGGTCGGCCCCCGGCGGGGCGGGAATCCGCCCTATGTTATTTCGCGTGTGCGCGGGTCAACAGACTTAAACAAATAACGGATCGCGAGTGCGAGCCGAGCTTTTCGCACACGTGCTCTGTCGATGTGCGTGCGAAATAATGAGCTGTATCGATTTTTTTTTTTTTTTTGTGTTTGGGGTGTGGGAATCGCGGTAGTTTGATTGATTGGTGTCGGGCGTTTTGTGGCGGTGTTCTCAGCTTTGTTGCGGTGTTTGATTGCATGAGAAGTTTTTGTAATCTTGATTTTTTTTTGTTTGGGTAGTGTGATAATTTTGCGAAAATCCGTTAGATTGTTTGTGTTTTCACTTTCGCGCGTGTGTGTTTTTGTAGCGGGTGTTCGGTGGGTGGTGTGCGAAAACGCAGGAAGGTTCTGCGCCTCTGTCCGGAGCGTCGTTTTAAAATTTTCGAGATTAATTTGAAAGGGGAAAAAAGAGGCAGAACGATGTTACGGCAGTTGATGAAAGCGTAATGAAGCACCAAACCTCGCCTGCAAGCCTAGATATATTTCATGAAATAAATTAATTAATTTGGAAAATCCAATTGAGCGGTACGCACGGGCTCAGTTATATTATATTATAAGGCAGCCATAAAACTGACCTCGCCTTCGAACTCTCAATTTTTCCCAACCGGTACACGGAGTTTTCGTTTTTCATTTCCAATTTTGGGTTTTAATATTTTCATAATGTATAATGAACTCGGTTGTTGCAAGCGTTCGAGATCCCATTAAGGCTGTGTTCGTTATTATTTGTTTCCGAACTCGAGATTTTCTCGTCAACGTCAATTCTATCCTTTGTCTTTGGTTTAATATTTTCTTGCTGATAATAAATATTTGTTTGTGTTATAAATCGAATGAACATATCTGATATGATCAAAGGTTAATTATGTTTTTTCTCATTGATAAATTTATTTCTCAGATTTTGCGAAACACATTCTATATTCGCATCGCTCAGTTATGCGGACAGAAATTCGGTTATTCGTGAAAAATTATAATTAATCATACAATTTAGAGTGCAGATGTGTTGTTTTAAATTTGGATATCTTTGGTTTTGCAACAAAAACTAAGCGAAATCATCGTATGTATAAATATTTTATCTGTCACTTAAAATAACTTTTTTTTCCGAGGAAAAACGGCGTTTTTTCACGAATTCTAATTTTTTCGTCGAGATGAGAATCGTTAGCTAATTACATATATATTACTCTAAGAAGATGCACGATATTATCAGCATGTTTGTTTAATTAATATTTATTATCGGCTGAATAGTCAGTTTCATACGATAATTAGTTCTCTAATTTTCGAAAACAATCTAACTGTATGTACTTTTATACAATCTTGAAGATGTTCTTATATAACTATCGAACTTTTATCAAAATTTCAGGGTAATATCTATATAGTAAATACTTGAAAATGAGTTCAAACTTTCGACAAATGTTCACAATTATGTATCTCTATAATATGATTTTTGGCAAATAGAATATTTTTTGAAACACGATGTTCAGACGTGTTTCGTCAACTTTATTCATGCCACCGTTTAGAAACCACACTAGCAATACGATATACGCATTTTTATTTTCATCAAAATTGCGGATTCGTTTCAATATTTTATTTTTTGAGTTGATTTCCTTTAGAGCCGCTGCCAAAAAGCTCCTCTTTCTGTGCGTTTGTACGAAAATAGGCGGAAAATATAATCTATTATATTTAGAAAAATATTTTAATTTACCATTTTTATTTCGAGTATTTTATTTTCCTTTCCGCGGAGGCGTGCTCGCTCAATTTACTGATATTTTTTTGAACTCGCATAGTTTTATTTTTTATTTTCTTGGCTCGAATCTGTTTTTCACAAACGAGAAAACATTTTCCATATACGTTTTTCTAATTTTTTTTCTCTCTATCTAATCAATATCCTTCCTGATTCGGCGACTTCTTCGTCTATTCCTTCAATCTTGATATTCCTCAAGTCCCTATGCATGATTTCAATATAATCTGCCGATATAATATTCAACCATTAGAAAATTTTTAGAACTGACTCATTGTTTTCTGAAATCGAGACAATATTCAGATGAAACATATTGTTTTGAACTGCTGAAAAAAAATCCCATTGGATCGTAATAGTATAATATACATACAGTTCGGGCAAACAACGCTCATAACACTGTCTTGGCAGCCGTTCCCGATTTATTTTATGTTATATGTGTATTTATAAATTACATACTATTATACATATATACTTTAATACTGTCTTGTGTTAATTGCTGCAGAGAATTCCCGACTCAACATCTTTTCACATTCTTAGACCACCTTTTGTTTACGCGAAAGCATTTTAAGCATCTCGTGTTTTTTTCAAATGATCTTCAACATTCCGCCAATCAAAGGTTCCGAATATATTATTTATTTGTCCATTGTCTCGATTTTATTATTCTGTGCCAAATCATCTTTATATTTCCATTGAAACTTTGTGTTGATTATAATAATAAATAATTTATTTTCAATAATTAAACCAAGGGAAAAAATACTTGGTCAGTATAGATAATAGTAATGCTAGTTAATCTAACTTTAGCTAGTTAAATTAAGTCCGGGAACTAGTATTGTGAGCATTAATTAAAAATTATTATATTATATATAATATTAATTAGCGAACTTACACATTTGCGAAATTGAACGCTTTGCCTGTATTATATTTAACAAAGCCCCAATAAAGCATGTTTCATCATAATATTGTGACAAATTCCCGATAATGCAAAAAGTTTTCGCCTGTCTGTGCTGTCAAAAATATTGACGATGGATACTGACCGCTTACAATTAGTATAAATACTACGGACAATTTAATATAAATGGTCAGTATTAATTTATAAATACTGACCATGAGTAAATTAAAATACGGACCAAAAAAATGCGCGCCTTAAACTACGAGCACTAATTCACTTTTCTATTATATAATACTTAGAAAGAGATAAAAACTCTTCGAAACATCGAACTAGGTAAGTAATTACATTTCGTGAATATTTGATTTCAATCAATGGATTTTCATGCTTTTGTTGGATCATTTTAACACTAGTCATAAATATCTAATAAGCGCTATTCGTATTGTTCCCACGCGTTTGTATGTATGTACGTACATATATTTCAATACCATAATTAATTACACAACACCAACCCTAATTTTAATATCTTAAAGGTTCGTCTGTTTAGTTTATTTGTATTTGTAAGTGCATCAAAATTAATTAAAATGCTTCACTTCGAAATTATTATGACGATGCACAATTCGTATGAATCAATATTTATTCTACGTATTCTGTTGATAATTTCCAAACAAAACAAGGATTTATTCGCATAATTAAATTTTAGTAAACAGTGAATGGGAAATATAATACTGAAAGAATCGTTTTCTAAATATTGTTATGCAAATTTTCTTTGAGCTAGTTTGTTTTTGTATCATCGTTATCATTTTAAAGTTGTTTCTTTTTGTTTTGTAATGTAAATATATTATATTTTTAACATGAAACTTTCCGTTAGTCCTTTTTAGATCGATACGAAATAGTCAATTTCTTATTTTCAGAAAAATAAAAGATGATATCTCAAGTATCCCCAAAAAACTCGGCATTAACCGTATCATCTTTCCAAATTAATCAATATACATACTTCATAATAACCATTGTGCAACGATAATAGGGTAGGCACATATAATATATAATACAATAATATCAATTTTCGTAATCTCATATCCATTTTAGCATAGAAATTTCATACTTAAAACTTATTTTGATTAGAAAGATTTTGATTTGGATAGATTTTTGTAATTATTGAGAACTCTTAACGGAAGATGTAGTGCAACATACATATTTGGCGTAGTATACTTTCTTTTTTTTTTTTGAAGAAAATCAATTTCGATTAAAAATTATAATATGTAATAAATAATTTCACTATTTTATAGACATATATAATATATATTAAGTTTACAAAGTCATAAATAAACATATGTACTTGTTACATTTATAAAAAAAATTTAAATCAATTAAAACAACCCCTCAAAAAAAAATTGTTTCGAACTCGGATGACATTAATTAATCCATTATTATTTTCAGAAATTATCCCATTTTCTTCCCGAAACACGGAACTGACCATTTAACCTTTCAATCTAAATTGAACTTTCGGTTTTATTTTTCAGATCACAAAAACAAAATATGCGGACCAGCACTGCACGTGTCGGTAGTTACACTTCTCAAACCATAATTTAACATTACAATAAATTTCAACCATCAAATAATCAATCCATATAATAATTGGTGCGATTTAACTGTACGTGAAAAAAAATATAGATTGTGCCTTAAATCGAATTACTTGTGCATTATAAAAATATACGATGTGCATTAAAGAATCTCTTATTGAGCATTGTTTTATTCATAGGGTGCAATAGAATGAATAGTTTGTGCATTAAAATGACAGACAGGTGGCATGTCGCTAGAGTAAAGGACAATCTCTACAGACAGTACAATAACAAATGTCGACTACATTTTAACAATTTGGTCCATTTTTTTATCAATGCTAATTTTGTTTGAATTCGGTTAATTGCGCCTCGATTATATTATGAAAGTTGTGAACAATGATCATGCGATTGATATTTCGCCTTGTTCTAATGCACATTTATCCATTTCAAGGTACATATATTTTTTCTCCTGGCATTACGTATGCCCCTCGGAAAGTAGGACCTTCGCGATTGCTTATTGTTAGTTAAAATTAAATGTAGAGTTCCCAATAAATGTGACGCCCGTAGTTTCGCCTAGTGTTGCTGGTACCCAACTAAGCTGGCCTAGTGGGGTGTAGGGCTTGCAATTTAACGTCAAATTTCGATTACCGGTAAACGTTAAATAATTGGTCCCGTTGCCGGTAAATAAAAAAAATAAATTTATGTAGATTAAATGATTAAAGTATAACTGTATGTGGCTACTTTTACTAAAAAACAGTATCCTCGATTAAAATCTTAACATTATATAAAATATTTGTATACAAATCCATCATATGTTATACATATACATATAATGTAACTTTCGGTGTTGAAACTAGAATTAAATAATTATTTAATTGATTTAATTAAATAATTAATTACTATCCCCCAGGTTCACAAAACCATAGTGACACCTCTCACACTCATAAAAGCACCCTTTCAATTTTTTTCCTGCAATAATATGTCTATACTCTTAATTCGCAATAAAATCGTTTCCAGTAATTGTATGCAATCCGGTATTGGTATGCAATACCGGCAAACCGATTTACCGGTATTGCAAGCCCTAGTGGGGTGCACGTAACAGGCAGGATAGTGGGCTTTCGTTTAAAAAAAATTATATTTTTTCTAATGCACACTTATTTTGTTTAACGCACGTTCATATTACTCCCTATAATAATCACTAAACATTAAACACAATCAGGTGCCACTTTGAGTTTAGCTGAACTGAATTTTGTTTTTTCTAACCCAACCTAATCTAATCTAACCTAAACAAACCTAACCCATGGGTCCTTTAGGTGTCAAGTAATTATTCTAACCCATCCTAACCCAACCTAAAAGATGCAGTTCAGCTAAACTCAAAGTGGCACCCATAATCACATCATTCAAATTCCACACACACACTCTCACACACACACACACACACAAACATAATATTCCCTTAAAAAAAACCAATACAAGATCCTTCATTAATATGTCGTCGATTTTGAGGGGGGTGAGGGGCTGCGACCTTGCTTCTCCCGGAGACCTCATTGCCCTGGTTACGGGGGGCGCAGGCCCCGGCCTAGCCCCACCCCACCCGGGCCCGGTCGATACGCGCGGGGGGCGGAGGCGCGACCCGGATATCCCGTGTATTTTTGACACCGAGATGTGCCCTCCGACATTGACTCATTGTCAGTTCGGCCCGCTCGCTATATACACTTCGTCTCGCCGGTACGTGTGTTGTTCTACGTCATCGTGACGCGCAACGCTCACCCGACCTTACTCTATCGGATAGTTTTTGCCGTTGGTTGTAAGGGGGGGGCTGTTTTGGAATTCGGTTGGGTCGTTGGGAATCGTCCGATCCGGTCGATCGAGCCGGTTTGCCTTAAGGGTTTGATGATCTCGGATTGATCAGTGGTGGGTTTGCTTCATTGGGGGCTGTGGAGGTGCTGAAATTTTTTTCGAGGCCCCGTTATGTATGAACGTATGGGGTGGTGTTCCAGACCTGTCCATTCTCACAACCGTTGCATGTAAATCGTTAAGGCCATGTTCAGATGACAAGCGCTCAACGCGCGTTTACAACTACATACATTTAATTCAGGCCGTACGCATGCTGACGCGCGTTGAACGCTGCGCTAACGCCATTGAGATCATTGGTTTTCTGTTTCCATACAGTTGAGCGCGCGTTTTCGACGCGCATAGACGTATTTCATCAGTACAGTTCGTTCAGAAATCGTCCGAAATGGAAACCGAAGCTTTTAATACGGAATTATTTATAGATGAAATAGAGAAACGTCCTGCGATATGGGACATGACAAGTTCCAATTATTCAGATGGGAACTTAAAGATACGGGCTTGGGAAGAACTCGTCCTCGTCGAATCACCGTTAAAACTGTTTCTACGTCCATCTTCGACAAATGTATGAACTCTACTGAACCTTGGCGGCCGCGGCAACGCGCGTTCAACGCCTGACAAGCGCGTGTCGTGTGAATGCTATACAAAAATTTTGCGCGCGTTCAACGCGCGTTGAACGCCTGTCATCTGAACGTGGCCTAAGTAGAACGAGTAGGGGAATTTTTTTTTGTTTGTTAGGGATATGTAATAGTCGGTTTTATGAAATGAAGGACAAATGGGCAATTTTAGAAAATAGAATTTGCTTTTGTGCAAAAAAAAAAACTATAATGATTTATCGAAAATTTATTTTTTTTAAATGGTAAGGGCCCTAAAGCGAGAGCCTCCACCGCCTTATAGGTCAATCCGCCACTGATTGTCGATTGATACGATCGTGTGGCGAACTTTTCGATGGGACAGGTCGTTGTTGACCTTTCCAGAGTTTGGGCTTTGTAGGGTTTCGGCACTTTCTGCGGGAAATGGTTTTGAAATGGATGATTTAAATACTAATAACTATCTTTCGACGAATGGTTTCAGGCCAATCGGGTATGTTCGATAAGACTAAACTGTTGACATTTCGAAAGTACGTCGACCGGGACGTATTTGTGTTTTTTTTTTTACCACGGACCTTGAAACTTTACAGTTTTATTATTCACGATTGAGTTATAATAAAAAGCTTAATGCTCGTTTCGTTCGTTATGTGATTGATAAAAATGACTTTTTAGTATGAACACTTTCGTATTTATTATTATACTCAAATTGCGGATTATTTATTTATATTTTTATTTTTATTTTAAAATAATACATAAGGTAATTAAAATATTCAATTCCGTTTATTTTTCGTATTAATTTATATAGGGGTCGGCGAGCTTCTTTTGGAAAGGGCCAGATCGTAAAAATTTGAGACTCGGCGGGCCGGATAGCAAACTCGAAAATATTAATTTGGGTAATTTTGCTCGATAAACAACAAAATATAGGTTCAAAATTTTAAAAAGTTGGAACTAATTGATCTCAAAATGGTTATTTGAAAATTCTAATTCTAAATATTTTAATATGCAAGTAATATCACGAAAATAGATTCCAATAAATCGCGACGCAGGCAATTTTTTTCGTTTTTCATTTAATTCTATACTATCGATATCTACGTAAAATTTTCTAAAATACATAATTTTGGAGTACAAACAATTCAAATTGAGGTGTGACTTTTTTTTTTTGAATCATGATCAAGATCTGAAAATCGCTTTTGTAACTATCGTTTAACAATAAATTCAAAAAATATATCTGCTGTATTTTTTGAGGATGAGAATTTCTAAATTGATTCTATATTTTTTAAATTTACCTAGTTTTTCATATAAAAACAATATTAACCCGCAGGCCGGATTGAAAACAGGCGGCTGGCCGAATTTGGCCCGCGGGCCGGAGTTTACCGACACCTGAATTAACGTAAACTTCGACATCGTTAAAATCTACAAATCTTCTCTTCTACAACACTGACCGCCGGAAAACTTTCTCGTCGAACCGCAACAAAGCATGCAAACAGAACAACCCTTTCACAACAAGCGTACCATAACGCAATTTCATTTCATTTTCCTCCCGCCGAAAATTCGAATCGATCGCCGACATTTTACATTTCGCACGCGTGTGCACAACGTCACACACACACACGACACGCGGAAAACGCGGAAAATCTAAGTTTTCCACAACGAAAGTAAAAACTTACGACCACCTCCGCTTTCTCCGCGACCCGTTTGCGTCATCGTGGAGAGCACGCGACGCGGAATAGTATTGACTCGCTTTCGCGAAAAAGTATGCGACAAAAGAAAATTTGACATTTTTCCGTTTTAACTCGTCGTGTGGGTTTTCGTGTGCACAGCTGCAGCCAACGGTTGTTCGTTTTGGGCCAGACGGTTTTTTGGGATGTTTTTTTTTTTTGGGGTGGGTGGGTTGCGATTTTGCGAGACGGGTTGCGAATGTGCGTTGAATTTTACGCGTCAGTTTGTTCGCTTTGATTTGCGGATTGTTCCGGTGCTTGGTTCGCTGCATGTTAATTTTCGTTTGAGTATTTTGTGCGGTGGAAAAAAAATTGAAAATCGTATAACTAATTGGTTTAGTTCATTTTTTAAAATTGCAGATTATTATATGTTATTTAATTTTTTTTTCGGGTTCTGTTTGCTCGTTTTTATCAGCCGTGACGTTATTGAATTTTCCAGTGGTGCTGTTGTGCGAAAAAAAAATATCCGATCGCAACGATGGTTTAGTTTCGTTACTACATATTTTCGTTTGTGCTGATATGAAAAAAATATATAACTTTTTTATTGTTCACTTTTATGTACATATATCGTTCAAAAATATTTATTAATTTTCCAGTCCACTTGAAACGCACCGGTTTCGAATCTTTTATACGCTTAGCGTTTTTGCAAATTAATTTTGAGTCGAAAGCGAAACATTCGGTTTTTTTTTTAATAGAATAAACGCTTCTGCATTTTTTTAAAGTTCGACATTCTCATAGCCGACTCAAAAGTTTTCGGCCATCTGTTTGATCAGATGCTTTTATTATTCCAATTTTTTTTTTTTTTAAATCAATAAAAACATTTTGAGTGTTTCGGATTATCATTCATCCATTATGTATGTGTTGCTCATTGTCAGAACAAAACAAAAACAACATGAGTTTGAACAGTAGCAGTTTAAAAATTATTTTATCACAAATACGAAATGGAGAACAATTTAAGAGAATCAAGGCGTAAATTTTATCATTTCATCGTAAAGATATATATATAAACTGATGAGAATTTCGACGAATGTAGTTTTGTTTTTATTTATTTTTTTCCCAGTATGTTTATTTTTGGTATTTCACTTTTCATTTTGAATAGTATAATATTTTTCCTACTTCAGGAGTGACATAAAAACTCCTTCGCAATCAATTTACCTTATAACATGATAATCTCGCAATCAGCTTACCATTGTACTGTGAAATTTTTCCGGTTATTTTTATGAGGAATTTGGACATATTATATTTGCACGTTAATTCTTTTTTGTTAGTTCGAGAAATATACTGCAAATTTCGGTCGACTCCCGGGAGCTGAAAATAACCCGTTATTACACATATCTGCATTTCTAATATGAGTAATTATTTTAATAATTTACTGTAATTCGTAAATATATTTGCGTAAAAAAATCTTTCATTTTCGCTTTTTTTTTTACAAAATAATAAACATGCTAATAAATACGTTTTTAAATCTAATAAAGAAATTTTGGCAAACCTATTTTTTTTCCTGCACTTGTGACCTTCTATTTATTTTAAAATATGGACCCGTTGTGAAATTATGAAACTAATTTAGAATTTTTCATTCCATAATTATATATTTTAAACACGTCATTTTCTTTTTTCAGATAAATATTTTACTTAGTTTATTGCCCAATGTATGAAAATCAAATTAACCAACCTTCGGCTTATATGTATAATAATACACTTTTTTTTCATCTGGTATAGAATAAATATAATTTCACATTATATTTAAAATCGTCATTATTTACAATATGTACTTTCTAATATTGAACAATAAAATAGTAACATAATATTTACATAGATTCTTGCCATTGTATTTTTTTATCATTGTAAACCCAGTTAAATATACAGTTTTCGAGATAAAGCGCCTTTCAAACATGTATTATTATACGCAAATTCTATGTTACATAAACTCATAATATTTTATAGTTTACTATATTTTTTACGTATTCGAAACGGCAATTTTATATGAAATTATTTATTAATTTTGTTGTTATTCTATTTCTCCAACTACGTTAATGTTCAAAACTGCAAAATTGATGCTGTTTTTATTATTATAGTTTTAGTGACTTACTAGACTACAAGTTATTCAATTTATTAATAGTTCAAACAATTTACTTTTTCATTTAAAATTGATAGGATGAAATATTTTGTATGGAAAAGTTCAAAATGGCTTCTCGTTCAAAATATTCTGAAACAATGGCGTTTTATAGATTCAGGAAAATACACGTCAACACCATAGATTGCAACGAAATATTTTCAATTCCCGTTCAATACCATGTTCGAACCCTAGCGGCATTTTTCGTCTGTATACTTTTCATAAATTTATTTTCCTTTCCATTCATGTTATACGCACATGTCGATTTTTTTTAAATTCAAATTCACTCTGTCCCCTTTGATACGTAACATACATCACGTTGAAATAAAATTCTAAATCCGTATTTTCCCACATACATGAATAAAAATCGGCGCACCGCTAGAGAACTACAAATTGGAGATCTTCGCACTGCGAAACAAGAAACGATTTCGTAATGGACTAGGTCGGCGTATGTACGCGTGCTGATTGCAGACACGACCCTCCTCAATCTGACCTCACATCCTCAACCCTGACCTCGTCCAACCGAACCCTTCGATGGATTCGAAAAACTGACCAAAAGTCGTGCTTTGGATGCTGAAGTTTTCCATTTGTTCGAAATCGATATTGCGTTATATTAGTCATGTTTCGATGATACGCCAATTACGTAAAAATTTCTTATTTCTTAAAAACTATTAGCATACATTTTCAGAAGCAAAAATTGAATACAGGTTGTTACAAAGGTCTCCTTAAAGTGGTGATAGGTCATATTATTTGAAACATTTTAGACCAAACCTACCTTAGTCCAAAGTATCATAGTTTTCGAGTTATTATTATTTTTACGATTTTTAAGAAAAAAATTCAAAATTTCGCTCTTGCGCACTAATAATACCCAAATGAAAGGTAACGTGGTACATAGATCTTATTGTTTGTTTGTTCATAGTGTATTTAATCCATAAATATGAATGAAAATTTCAACGTAAACTATTTAAAATACATGATTAGTTATAATAAACTTGCTGAAGTAAAGGAAAACTAGAGTTTTTTGGTATTTCTTGTTTAAAAATAAACAATGTCCAAAGTTTTGAAATGTTTTTAAAAACATCTCTGTTTTTTAAAATATTTCAAAACTTTGAGTTTACTATAAGTTCTTTTGATTGATGTATCAAACATTCAAATATCTAATCGATTTTGAAAATTAGGGTACAAAAACGAAACCGAAAGACGAAAATTTTGAGCTCTCCACGTACATATCTTTGATATTTAATTTTTATTTTATTCTACACTATTCAAATACCAAATTAGGTTTATATTAAAAGAACAATAAAATATAAAATTAATGTCCTCAAATTTAATGGATATTGCCATCGATGGAAATGGTTGATGGATGTATGCAAATTCTTGTTATTAATAAATAAATAATTTTTATTTTCAGAGAAAATCCTCGAGATGCTAGAAATAAAGCAGAGAAACAACGACGAGACCGTCTTAATAAGTCGATCAATGAATTAGCCACGCTTGTGCCATTGGTAGCGGAATCATCAAGAAAAATAGACAAGACTGGTGTTTTAAGACTGACTGCATATGATCTGCGCAAAGAACATGGTGAATTAATTTTTCTTTAATTCGGAAAAATATATTTTTACGTTATTTATCTTAATTATTTTAATTTTAGTCTTTGGTGATTCAAATACTAAAAATAGTTTCATGAATATGCCCCCACAAGGGGGTGAAATGTTGGCTGACTTACTTGGCGGTTTTCTACTCACTGTTACATGGAAAGGCCTCATTGTTTTGCTTACTGCTAATGTGGAAAAACATCTTGGCCATTGCCGGGTTAATAATTGATTGATTTTTATGGTAGTGATTTATTGTATTATAGTATTTTGTTTTAATTAATCACAAAATTGGATTTCAGATCGATCTTTTAGGGCAGAATTTATTAAACTATACTCATCCTGAAGACCACGATACACTCAAGCGTGAACTTATCCCTCATAAAATGCCTATGGGACCCAATAATCAGTTTCTGATACCACCTGAAATTATTAACAATAAGGATAAACTTCTCAGAGATGAGCGACGTAAATTTTACGTTAGGTACATATACATTTTTAATTGATAAGTATTATACATATTAAATAATCCTCATCTTAAAATGAAATATTTGTTGATAGACTGGCACGTGCAACTCAGCGTTCGGAAAATCCTCAGTATGTACTTTGTCAGATTGAGGGTGTTTTACGCATAGCAGATAAAGCGAGTGGGAATACCAATTGTCAAGTTGTTCGTAGGCATAGATCCAGAGGAGATGAAACAATCACAACTAATGGCAATGACATTGTAAGTTATTTTTGCGCAACATAAATTTTTTTATTAATTTGACGAATTTTGTACTTTTTTTACTTTTATTTTTCAAATATTAGATTGCGAAAACTAGCATCTTATAATATATTGATTTTCTGGAAATTTGTTGTTGTAGATATGCTTCAATATTTTAAAATTTTAGAATATATCATATTCTGTTTTTAAATATTATATATCTTCTTGTTGTAATATTTATTCATTTGTCAATGGTTTAGCCTTGGCATGAAGTATTGGTTACAATTGAAAGTTAAATGACAACTACCACAATAAATAAATAGCTATGATTTTGTACCATGAACCTAAATACATTTGTAAAGGGGGTGGTTTTCTTCAGTACTTCAGGTCTTCGAAAGTTATATTCCCCTTACAACACACTGGACACACGGAACACAGTAAAATGCCAAACTTATGAAGCTGAACTACACATTCTGGATTTTTTTTATTGATTCTAGGTTCTTGTTGGAATGGTACGCACCGTAAAGCCACCTTGTTTCAGTCAAAGGCTTGTGGAAGCTAGTAAAATGGAATACCGAACCCGTCATTTGATCGACGGTCGTATAATTCAATGTGATGAACGCATATCTCTCGTTGCTGGATATATGACAAACGAAATAACTGGTGTTTCAGCATTCACGTTCATGCACAAAGATGATGTCAGATGGGTGATCATCACATTAAGGCAAAGTCAGTAAATATTTTTTTTACAATGCGTATTTTAAATTGTTATTTGCAAATAACCAAAAAATGCTCTTGTGTATCATATTTCGCTTGCTGCGCTTCTGAATATTTAAACCTATTGAAATATAGTAATTTTCTTTATATTTCTTATTTCTAATTTTTAATTTTTTTTTTAATATATCATACAATTAGCGAAAAAACGTGCTTTTAATCTCTTGATTTACTGCGCATTTTTTAAATAAATTGTTAATTTCTATTTCATTTCATTGAATTCAAAAAACATGTAAGTTTTTCAAATGTTTCTTTCTGTGCGATGTTTTATCATGAAATCAATGTTTCTTCCAATTTATACAATAATGTGTACATGTTATTTTGTTTAATTTGTTTAGTGTACGATGGTAACAAACGATTTGGTGAATCATGCTATCGTTTGATCTCCCGAAATGGTCGATTTATTTATTTGAAAACTCGAGGCTATTTGGAAATAGATCCTAAAAACCTTGCTGTAGAAAGTTTTGTTTGTATAAATACTTTGGTATCTGAAGAAGAAGGCAAAGCTTTGATCAAGGAAATGAAACAAAAATATTCTGTCATTATTGGAGCTCAAGCTGAACAATATGCATTGGTATTCATTATTTCTATTTTTTTTCCAGTTCTTCATAAGTAAATTTTTCCAAACATTTGTTATTCGTTCTAGATTTCTGATGAGCCTGGTTTGGAGGACCCTCATCAAGTTGAGGAAGCTGTTATGCATCTTGTTACCAACCTTCCTTCTCCATTATGCATCTTACCTCGCTCACCCAGTCCAGCTCCAATTACTCCTCCTCCACAGTCTTTGTCCATTATACCACCTAACACTTTTACTATCAAGAATGCTATTGCCAAAAGTATTTCTGTAATCAATCAAGCTATGAAATTGAAAACTGTTACTAAAACATCTCAAGGCTTCGAGTACAATTCTAATTTTGTGAATGAAAATAATTCCGTTGCTACAACTTCAATAATAACAGAAATTCAAAGTGATACGAATAATTTATCTATCCCAGAAGAATCGGAAAAACGTCCAAATTCTTCCATATATCCTGAAATATTAAACCAACCAATAAATTCAGACATAAAGAAAACTATTCCAGAATCTGAGCCAAAGTCTACTCCCGATTTGCAACCTTCTGTATCTAATACTTCTGATTCTACAGTATACAATCACATTTTCGACGAAAATAAAGAACACAAATCAGTTTCAACCCCTAATCCACTTGAAGACTCACTTTTTCAACAGCCTCTGGTTTTAGATTGTGACCCGAATATATTGAAAGAATTTTCCGAAAGTATTATTAATGATAATAATCCTGAATTATTAGATTCTGTAGACAGTCTGATGAATTGTGATGATTTTCTTTCTCTTGACAATTTGGTCAACAATTTAGATGAAAATATTCTTAATCAATGTGACGTTGCTGTCGACACAAATTTTTTCAACGATGATAATTTGCTAACTGGAAATAATGTTATGATTGAAACCCCAGGAGAAAATTCCAAAGAATCGGTGAAAAATAATGTAGACTACAATGGGATGAGTAATTCGTATATTCCCCCTTTGGGACCACTCAAAAGGCCAAGATCTAATCAAGACCTTTCAAATAATTGTTTCAAAAAAAAAACATCAGAGTCCAATGTACCCATAGATCTCAAATCTGTAATTTTTTCTGACAACATTGATGTCTTGGAAAATATACTTCCTGTCAACAACCCTGTTCCAGATAACCAAGTATTTCCTTTAAATGATATAGAAAATCGTCAGCAAAGATTTGAAACATATATTGATGAACTGACCAATCCAAATTCTGGTATGAATACATTCAATACATTCATAAAATATATTTTGGAAACATATAACCATTTTATTAATTGATTTTTCAGATTTGTGTGAAGTTGTTCCTCGATCTTTAGCTGCTTTGGAGTCAAGCATTACTCAAATGAATAATGATTTTCATACAATGAATAATCCAAATCAACAATTTGAGCAAAATCAGCAGCAAAATCTAACTGATATAATTGCAAGTATTCAAAGTACAAAAACAAATTTTTAATGAATCGGGGATCAAGATCCACTCTTGAAAATCACTCTCTACCTGTCCAGCGTTTCCTTTAATTTCAAATTCATCTTATGTATTATGTCTTTTATTGTTTTTTTTTTTTATATTTTTGACCTGAAAATTATTTACTACTTCCAAATTTTATTTTATTCTTCCGATTTCCAAAAATCTTTTGTTATTTTCTTTACTTTGTCATCATCAAATCTTAAATAGAGCCGAACCTCATTTTATGATTCCAATCCCCGATTTAATATATTTTATTAACGTGGACACTTATCTGTATTCAGACTCAACATGAGGAACAAAAACATATTTTGGAATCCATACAACAGGATTTTGAGAGCAGCATAACTGACAATAGTGACTCCACAAAAATGAATATGTAAATCGTATCCTGAAGATAAAATGACGTTAGGCTTAAGTTCCTTGGATTTACTATTAATGATTATATATTTTTATAATTATTTTCTAAGTTAATTAACATTCATATTTTTAAAAACACGAGCTTTTATATTTTGTTGACTGATAAATTTATACTTAGTTATTTCGGAAGTAGAAAATATATTACATACTTGCATCGTTTTATATTTTTTATGTATAAAACTATGCAATATTTATAAATAACATATTACATATAATAAGAGATATGATAGCTTTTAAGATATATTTTCCAATTTATCAATTAAAATATGTAATGTATGCTGGTCAATTACCATTTAGTGTGCGATATTGCTGATCTCTGTTTTATTATAAAATAAAAAATAAAATCTTAAGTTTAAACAACTCGGCACAAAAATTGAATAGATTTTTCTTGCATCTCAATGCCAACCTTCAGATAATTATTTCAATTACTGGTTAATTCTCATCATATTTCATTTAATATTTGTATTCGTGACGGAATATTGTTTTGTCTATGTATTATAATTAAATTGAGTTTATAATCACATTTTTGCTGCTTAATCTAAATTTAAAAAAAAATAGAATCATAATAGTCAGATTATATAAACGAAAATATGTAATTGTTTTGGTCAATTGTTCTTAAAATATTGTATAGTATTGTCAAAATGTAGAAAATTAGTCACTCTGACTGAAGATTCTGTTATTTTTTTCCCAGAAACTGTTTAAATATGGGATGTGCCTATAAATTTATTGTATTTTAACTTATAATAAATCTTCGAATCGAAGATTTTTAACTATGTCCAGAACTGGGTATTTAAAGGACTGTATAATAATAATTATGATCGTTTATGATCACATTTCACTTGTAAATTTCGATTACTATAATTACAATAATCCTAATTGTTCTACCTATCGTCGAATTTTTGAGAAAATTAACAACGAAAAAATAATTGACGCCTTTTTATGACATGAAATTGTATTGTAGGTCAAAAATAAGTGGACCAATTTTCCAATTTTTTTTCGTGAAATTCTCAAAAATTTCGTATATGAGAATTAATTTCAACTTGTTTATCCGCATATCTAAAAATGTCTATGCGATAAATAGATATTTCTATATAAAAATGTGTGGTGTGTATATATACATATTGTTGTCTAGTACTTTTATATTTCATTTATCTTTAAACACGGTTAAATTAATATTCAATAATTCTCAATGCATGATATTAGAACTATAAATGTTTATGTATTCTTTCTATTCATTGATTCTGTTGTGATCAGTTTTCCAATGACGCATATTCACTTTGACCTATGTATGTACTAATCATATATGTAACACATAATCACATTCATTAAGTAAATGTCAGTAAAATATACTCGTCTCATTGTTACAAGTGTTCATAAATTATGAATCTTAATTATATTATAAAAACATTTAGATTTAATTTTTATTTGTAATGAAGTAATAGAGTTAGGAATTGTATCGTTGCTTCTTCTTTTTTGTTTTCGATTGACTCAATGGTTCTTTTTTGTTTGCAGTGATTTTACCTTTTGAATCACTCGAATATTTTTTGTAAGTGTTTATTAAGAGTAAGTTTTTTTTTTATGCAGTAAGTAGATTTATTAAAAAAAAGTCTGATTAAACGTGTTATCGAACTACTATATAGAATCTGCCAGAAAAATAGGCGATTTTGAAAATCTGATTATTTGATTAATAATTTATGTACAAAAAATAACTTGAATTCACCATTGATCTTGTTATTTTTTGTAACGTGGCTAGTCGCAAAGTAGCAAATCACTACCACCAACTTTTTGAAACCACAATAATACATCATCAAATAATCGTTTATTTTGTTTATTTTTGGAATATTAATTCATTGGAGATTAAAAACAATAGGCATTTAGAAAATAGTCTCATTAGCATCAAATTTAAGTATTTATTATGAGTTATATTGTAACCTGTATTTATTTTATAAATTATATTACTATCTACCAAGTATAACAAATTGTATAAAAAAAATTTCATCGTGTATGTCTCGTCACCTTTTGACCAACTGCAGGTCAACAGCATAAACTATTATACATATTATGCAATTTCATATTTTAATTATGACATTATCCAAATAAAATGTACACTTGCATAAACATTCCTCACATCTGTGGTGTAGACCAGGGGTCGGCAAATTTTTTTTGGAAAGGCCCAGATTGTAAAAGTTTGAGAAAAAACAGGCTCAAAATTTTAAAAAGTTAAATCTAGTAGATCTCAAAAAGTTTCGCAAAAAATATTTTTATATGCAGGTAATATCAAGAAAATAATTATTAATTAATAGCGCCGCAGACAATTTTTTTTTATATTGAATCTTTACTATCGATAATAACTTAAAGTTTTACAAAATACATAATTTAGGAGAACATTCACTTCCAACTAAGGGTCTGATAGAAGCTCCTCAATTATACAGTTAAATTCATTTTGAAATATGAAAATGTTCTTTGCAATTTTATTAAGACCCGAAAAACGTTTTTGTAACTGTAGTTTAATAATATGTTCCGAAAATACTTGTATATCTGCAGCGATTTTTTTTTTTTTTAGGAGAAAATTTCTATATTTATTCAAAATTTTTTGAAAACAATTTTAGCCCGCGGACCAGATTAAAAACAGATGGAGGGCCGAAGTTTGCCAATACCTGGTGTAGGCTAGTGATCAGCAATCTTTTTAAAAACTAGGCAATGTATTTCAGTTCTGAAAATTTTATGATGTAAAAGATAAAAATTAAATTTTAAACACTTAACTTTTTAAGTATTCCATATCAATTACAAAATCTTACTTGACAAGCAATGTTATTGTTCTTAGAAATGAATGTCACAGAAGTATTTTTAATATAATTTGCAATCTCATTGTGCTAAAATCGTGTTATATTAGCATACATGCTATTTATTTTTTGGTAAACAATTCAAACATGTGTAATGGGTCTATATATGACAATATACATATATGGATTGCTCTTCCTACATCCATAGATGATCAAAACAGTTCTCATTTTCAAAGTCGGTTTATACTTAACAACATTACTCTTAGTCTACGGCTTCATGGTATATAAAATAATGTGGATAATTATTGTGACATTGTTCTGCAGTGAACAATAATAAAATTGCTTAGTATTAGTTTTATATTGCTAGTTATTTTTTGTAAATGTATGTTCAGTAAATAATCGTATTTTAAGAATCTTCAGTTTTTCTGGCAGATCTTGTATATCGATGAATGAAATATTCATCAATACATATAGCATAAGGTAGACTTAAGAATTTGTAAATTGGTTCTTAAACAACAGATATCCTCAAACAAGTAGATTGTAAATTCAGTAAATTTATATAAGCAACTGTATAAAATCTATATAATTTATTGGAAAAATGTAAAGATTTGTAAATACAGTCAATTGGCTAATATGTGTGCAAAATGTTCTCATTGTTGTATCTGTTCGTTCAATATGTAACATTAATCAAATGGTGTATTTTTTTTTCGTTACAGATGTGTAGTGTTTATCAATAGTGATTGTCATTATATTCAGTTTAAGAACCATTATTTTACACATTTAAAGTTAAGAACTTGTAAATAATGTGATATGCATAAGAGTTGTAAATATAATATTATCATTTCACAAGATAAATTTTCCCAATTCAAAATCAATATATTCCAATTTTCATTTTAAATTTTTATTCAAAATAACGATCAAAATTTCTATAATTTCCCAATAATTCATATCATTTTGAATGTTTTTTCTATATACAATTTTTGGATACAAATATATATAATATATATATATATATATACATATATACATATATATATATACATATATATATATATATATACATATATACATATATATATATATATATACATATATATATATATATACATATATATATATATACACACAATTTATGTCAAGATTGTTAACGAAATTTTCTAAATTAAATGTTTATCTAAATGTATACAAGGATATTAATAATTAATCGAATTGATATGTTAAATTCATTTTGTTTGAGCGTGTATATTTGTATACCGTCTTATGAACAAAACCTTTGAAACAAAAATAATTTATCATTATTTCAGTGTGCCAATATTACTTTTATGTTTAATGACATACCAAAGACATTTTTCTGACTTACATTTAGTTTTATCGGAAATAACATTGTTTTCAACATTGTCCAAGTTCCCATGTGCATATAAATCGTGCATATGAATTTCTACAGTTTGTGAATCTATTAATTACTCATGTACTATTTTTCTTTTTTGATTTTGTTCGTTAAGTTGTGTGAAGTTTGTTGGTATGCATAAAAGGATTGTCTTATTAATTTTTTTTATTGCATATATAATGTACTACATAATGTTCTTTTAAACACAATTAAATAAATCATTCGTGCCACATATTTTTATTTCTCATAATTTACAACCATAATAATAATATGTATTACATAAGTGTTATTACAAATCATGGATAACTATTTTTGAATTTCATTATTTAGTCAAATGCCATTTTGGTATAATTATATTATATTTGAATTATTCATATAACATGATTCAAGGTGACTTAAGGAAAAAATTATCCCTCCGAAATGATCTAAAGCCAACAGCATCAATATATCTCGGTAATTCGTGAAAACCAGTATATTCTATGTGCATTGACTAATTGTAAGTTAAATAAGTATTATTTTAAAATAATGATTTTCATAACTAGTTAAAAAATAAAATAAAACTTGTTATAGCAAAATCGATCTTATGTCCTACATAAGTGGTTTGTTTTACAATTAGACTGATCAATATTGGACTGTTATGGGGATTTGATGATTAAAAAAAATGGAATTAACATATGTGAAATTTATTATCAATATCAATTATGACACTTGGTAATATTTAAATAACAAATATACACAAATTTTATTTTTTAATACTCATTTATCAAATAATTATTACATAAAAGACTATAAGAAAATGAACCAAATTAAATTAAAACTTAATGAAATAAGCTATTCTTGTTGACTCAATGCTATATATTCTTGTATAGTATTTGTTAGCAGCGAATTCAAGATTGATTCAGTCACAATGTTTTTAACAGACGTTTCGTATTCTTCAATATTAACCCATTCCGTTTCTTCGTCCTGAAGTTCTTTAATCAACAGCTCGTCCACGTGATCTTGTATTTTATGGGCACAATTTATGAAAATGTTATCCTTCCAAAGAATGTTTCCATAACCTAAACATTGCATCGCCAATGACTCGATCGATTTGCAAATTTCGTCTTTAGAATTTTTCATTCGTTTCTTGTACTCCCACGGATATGATTTTTTCGTAACATCTTTGTATTTGAAACTGAACAGTTCATTGCACAAGTCGAAAACAAAGCAATTGTTTATGGAATTAGCCTTTTTGAATTTAGAGTATTGTTCGTTCAACATTTCATACGTATCAAAATCATCAGAATATAAATTGGATAAAAAAGAATGCCAAATATTGTCGTAACATATTTTCACAATATCATTTACTTGCTCGCTCCTGAACACGATTTCAGTTTTCGGGAACTGAATGCTGGAGTAATCTACTTTGTTTTCTGGTGGAATATAAGGTGGAGGTGGTTTGTCTGGAATTTCTCTTACCAGGAAATAAGAAAATTGAGAAGTCTGTTGTTCCAAAAGAGCTTTAATCTGAAAAAACAAATACCACTTAATGATATGACTATTCACTACTATTTATTTCACTAATATTCATTATAATTTGTAAAAACGAGTGTATTGTTCACAAATATTACCTCCATTTCAACAGCTAATTGTTTTCTTCTTAATTCCTCGGCTTCCTCCAGTTGATTTATTGATTTCGATGCTGATATCGGCAACGTTGAATAAGGTAAGAGTTTATCTATAAAATAAAATAAAAACTAATAACTGGATTGTTATGAAAATTTAAGCACATATTTATTAAATTTTAACTTACTATGAACATTTTGTTCGAAAACTTGAGTTTCGATAAATGTTTCTTGGTTGCTTTTGTTTTTCGAGTGTGACATGTCCGCTAGATCTTTCAACTGTTTACCGAAAGACATCTTTCTTGCAGGTTGTGTTTCACCTATTTTCTGATAACAATCATCTTTGAATGGCAAATCTAATTGTTTGCATTTCGGTGGAATCGTATTGCTCGCAGCATTAACCATGACTGGCTTAACATCTTTTTGTGGCATGATTTGACTATCGTAAATTTGATTCAATTTAACATTCTCAATTTGTGAGGTCGAAGGCATTTCATCGATAATATATGCTTCATTTTTCTTTGAATATTTAAGATTAGTATCAAATGATACATCGTGTATTTCCCAAATTTGAAGATCTTCTCCATCATTGAATTTAATATTATTAGGAATATTTTCATATACAATACACTCCAAGTCCACATTTCCGAGATTCAAATTTTCTTTGATTTTTATAAGAAAATAATTCAGTTTAATTTTTTTCATACACAAATTATCAGATTCTGTACACAAAGTATTATTTGAATGAAAATGCATCATAGCATTTATAATTTTTGAAATATTTCGTAAGGAGAAATTTTTAATTTGAATCATAGAGCTATTTTCATTTACGTAAATGTCATTTTCTTCAAAAAATTTTTGAAACACAAGTAGATTTTCATTTTTCTCAGCAAAATAATGATTGGTCGTTGCATAAGAGTGTTCATGTTTTGCTAATTGTAAAAATTTCTTTGTAAATAAATGAAAACTTTTCAAAGAACTCATCAGATCTCTGTTGATAACAGTTCTTTGAAAATTTACATAAGAAAAATTATTTTTTACATAACTAAACGTCGAAAATCTGGTGAAATCAACCAAATTAGCAAATGAAAAATCTCTGATCCTTTCCACAACATATTTTCTTTTGCTATCCCTTTCAAAGTTAAGGATTCGATTAGAAAAAACATATTCTTTATCAAACATACGAAAACAATGTTTCTTTTTACAATCATAACTATAAAACAAGCTTTTATCGGACGATTCATGTTTTTCTTGCGAATTATCAATATTATTGAATGCTTCATTTAATGGTAACTGTATTGAAACTTTCAAATCATAACTGTCTTTGTTTTGCGCAGACATTTTAGTATTGATCAAGTCTAATTTTTCAGGAAAATGTACACTATTTAAATTTTTGACGTTGACATTTTCAAATTTTTCAGAAATGGAAAGTATAGGCGAATCGCCTAAATATGAAGATATAGATTTGTCATTATCGTGTTCACTGACATATTCACACGACGCTGATCTTTTCAAAAAGGAAGTTATCGACATTGAATTTTGGACAGTCCCATCGTTGTTATTGCTCATATTTTCTGCCATTATACATTCGACGTTATTTAGTGACGGTGAGTAATTGAGAGCATCGTTCATATTGTTGTTAAGCGCTGTCTTCTGAGAAATTTCTTTCAATGCTGCAATTATTTGGGAATGAGTGTTCTTTTGATTGATAGTAAACAAAGTGGTGGAATTTAGCTGCAAGTCGAAATATAACGAAAGCAAGTCGTTTAATGTTTTTTTGTGGCTACGAAGCATTATTCGCTTTTCAAATAGGTCACTTTTTTTCTTAAAGTTCAAGGCAATATCATAACATTTAATGGGTAATTTTTTGTTCCTTTCCTTCAAAACCGTAACGGAACTTTTGAAATTTAAATTGTTGGGAGAAATTTTTTCTAGATAGTTGATGCCTGATATTGTTTTGAAATGTCTCAATTGTTGTTGCAGAACTTTTTTCTTTTCTTCTAAAAGGCGTTTTTGAAAGTTTTTCATAAACTTAATCTCGTTGTATTCGTGTTGTAATTTAATCAAAAGTCCCCTTTGCTTTTTTTTCAAAGACAAAGGATCACCAGTATTATCTCTAATTTTAAGACGTGATAATTTTTGTTTAGCTGAAGATATAACAGCTTTTTCTCTTATATTGAGCATTATGTTGAGATATGTGGAAAGTAGTTCTTCATCGTGAGAATTTTGATTTATCTAAAACATAAATTTGTAATTAAAAAATTATTCATAATAATCTGTATTTGAAAATATAATATTTGCGATCAAAATAAATAATACATACCAAATTAGAACACACATTATTGAGATGTTTGACTAGATCGGATGGATCGTAAATCTCATTGTTTGTATTTTGAGATATTCCATTATTATTATTAGAAGAAGAAACGTTCAGGTCGGATTCGGCATTCGAAAATGAATCGGAATAAACATTTGGATGGACAAATTCGTCAGATAAAACTTTATTTTCAAAGGAAACAGTCAAAATCTGATTGTATTTATTTTTCTTGTGATTTTTTTCATTCGAGGATAGCGTTTTATTTTTACTGATTACATTCGTTGGTAATCTTTCATGATTTTTAGCATGTACGTCTTCTGTTTGGACTGAATCGGGTGAAATTTCATAATGGTCATTGTTGTTTCTAAATTTAAATATATTCTTTTTGGGTTTTTCACACACTAAATCGTTTAAATGCACTTGCATGCATGTCGAATAAAAATTCAACTTTTTATTTATCAAATTGCAAACTTTAGTTGAAGAGTCTCTTCTCAACGTGTTCAATTTCTAAAAATAACGTTAAATTAATACAATTTGACTTTAAAATATAATTATTTTATACATTCAATATTTACTTTTTCCAATCCTGTCAAACGCTCGAGCGAGTCTGTGTAAGATTTTAACATTTTCAATTCCGTCGAGAGGTTTCTATGATTTTGGGTCATATTTTCTGATGAGCGTTATCAATATACATGCAATTTTCTCTTTACGTTTCATTATTAACAAAATATAAACCGATTAGAAGATCCTAAAACAAAAATTAAATATCCTTCAAAAAAAATAATACAATCGCGCTAATATAAAAAAGCGACATACAACGCACAGCGCACACAATACAAAATGCATTATTAAAAATAAAGAAAAGCCATATGTTGTTTCGCAAAGCGCATATTATGTAAATCATATTGCAAAACTTGCCCGTAGGGAGACTATACTATATTTAAACAACTTTTCTAACCTAAAAAAGTTGATGTTCAATTTGTTTACTAACAACTCGTTCAGAAATACTTTTTCGAATCGAAATTAATTTATAGAATCTAGTAGATAATTACAAAAGGGAATAAATAAGAGCGCTTGCTGAATATCCAAGTTACAAAATCGAACAATGAATAAAATGTCAAAATTGAGTATTGCAATATTACCGACTTTTTCAATGGTTTTTCATGTGCTTGATAGTTGTTTATTCAATGTGAATGATTGAAAATACACATGTAATGACACGATTCAATTTTGGAAATTCTATAAAACTCAAATATTCCAAGATAAAAACAACATGCCAATTACTGCTTCATGGCTAAAATTGCAACCGCCCCCACTACTTGGTATATCATGTTTGAACATAAAGTTGCGGTTCACTATTATAATGTGATATGTGATAATATACATTTATAATTTTTTGCTAAATGCTTATTTTTATTCGAAAAATAAAAAGGTTGAAAAATCATAATTTCATCGATTTTGAAAATTCGATAGGTCATATTTTGTAAATTAATTCAAAATGATTATATTTTTACGTTATAAATCTATAATCGCCTCTTGCTCAAATAAGCAAATATATTATTTTCGACTGAAAAATATATAATTTCAATTAAAAAAAAATATTATTTTGATAAGAAATCCGTGGTGAGTTAACGCATATAGAAATTGCATCATTTAGGCTATATATCATATCAGTTCAATATGGAGGTGTGGATATAAACACTTCACAACGTCGTCCAAGTCCATTAAATTTACATTTCGAAAATTTAAAAGAAATCTAATTGTTAAACCATATAGAAATTGTTTCACAATTTTTTTAAATAATATCTGACTTCAGTTGCGTTTGTTTCATAAGATTGCTAATTGTAAGTCTGGCTAGGATTTCACTTGAAGCGAATAAAAATACGTACATAAGGCGTTGTTTTTGAAAGTAATATATGTCCATTTTCGGAAAAAAATTGAGAATCTATATCTAACC
The DNA here is from genome assembly GCA_009617725.1 of Hydropsyche tenuis. Classification (NCBI taxonomy): domain Eukaryota; kingdom Metazoa; phylum Arthropoda; class Insecta; order Trichoptera; family Hydropsychidae; genus Hydropsyche; species Hydropsyche tenuis. The sequence goes on from VTON01000184.1 coordinate 85,009, forward strand.
AAAAATTACATTAACCCGTTTTTTTTCCGAAAATGAACTTATCAACTTTAAAATACAATGACTCGTGTATTCGTTCATACCGACTATGGATTAAAACATAAATATATGTAAAATAAAACGAGGTTTGTAAATCAATGTTTATTTTTAATTCTTGTTAAACATTTTGCTTTTTAAATTTACATATTAAAGTATAAATAATAGGAAAACTTTTGAAATAATGCTTAATTATCAATAAAAAGTGTGAACTTTGCCATATCGTAAACTTATTGGTAGTTTAAAAAATACTACAATTGTTATAATAAACATTTATAATAATGACAGTGATTTAGCACACTAGTTTGAACAATAAGAATTGGAAAGAACTTAAATAATTTTTGAAGCGATTTTTAATTCTTTCTATTTCATCCTAGGCATTAATCATATCTGAAATTTCAAAGTAGTATAACCGTGTAAAAAAAATACAGGGACGTCATTTCAGATTTTTCCAAGGGGGAGCAGGTCAAAAATTATTTTTTTATTCCATATTTTTAAATTTTCAAAAAAAAAATTTTTGACAACAAAATTTCAAAATTATTCAAACCCCAAATATTTTTTCCTAACGCTTGCGTTAGGGAAAAAAAATTTGGGGTTTGAATAATTTTGAAATTTTGTTGAGAAAATTTTTTTTTTTGAAAATTTAAAAGTAACAAGAAGAGTAACAAGAAATAAACGTAACATTAATCGATCCAAAATACTTTATTAATCATTAAATTCATAATATTTTAAATACTCATCGTTATATGCAACGTATGCAATATTCAACACAAGAAAAGAACTTTTCAATACTATTCAAGTATCTGGTATTCTTCTAGGTATATAAAATTGAAAATTTGATATATTATTATCGCAAGCACCAATAGGTATATTAAAGATCATTCAAAAATTTATTTGTTCAATTTTAGATTAAACAAATGTTAAATAATTCGCAAAAGATATTTGCATAATCAGCAGAATAATTAGAAATATTAAATCACATAATTACACAAAAAATTCATACAAGTACACGTTGATAAGAACCTTGATAAATAATGTCTATGTATTATTACAAAATAAATACATAGATCAACTGAAAAGCATAGAAAGGGATGTTTGTATAAAATATGAAAAAAGGTATCACAAATGTAAAAAGGGTAGTAATAAAAGATAATCTATTAACAATATATGTATATTGTTTAAAACATATTGATAATTACAAGAAAAAATAAAGAATATTTGATGTATTTATCACAACATAATGTAACGCAGCAAAGATGTAAATCAAATTTAAAACAAACCGATTATGTGTATGACTGAGATGAACCTTGCTAATAAGGATTATTAATCATTTCTACATTGCTGTCTAGTTAGTGCTTTCTGAAAAAAAGATTAAACAATTCAATAATAAAGAATTTATTCAATTTAAAAACATTCATTCAAAACACATGCTTGAAACATACACATAATATTATTATTCATTCATAATCATTTTTTTCATAGAAGAACACAATATATAACTAATTTAACTTTTTATATACATTATCAAAAAAATATTCATTCTCAGTGAAATATTTGAACAAATAAAAACTCATAACATTAGAGGTGGACAATATACAATACATAGGATGGCTCTTTAACTGAATTTACATAATTTCATATGGAATTAGTAATAACTGAAGGGATAATTTTGTCGGGATAAAGATAAATAAAACTAATTTCCACGCTTTTGTTACAAAACAAGAATCAAATCAAATTAAAATCAATCGAAATTTGAAATATAACCAAATTCACAATCATGACATTAATATTATTTAATCGTCTCGTTTACAGTACGTAAATAGGAAATGCATAAAAATTAAAGGTGAATGTTACATCACAAAAAAAGTCTTATAATTTGAAGCTCATGTATACTTACAGAATACATTTATAATCTAATTTATTTTTCACCTATAATACAAATCGTTCATGAAAATACTAATTAAATACATTCATGATAGCGAAAATATAATCAAATATATTTACTGCTTGGTTTTCCATCCACCCATTTGGTGAATCGGATATGAGAGTCATCTCGACGTGCCGCTTCCGAGCGCTGTTCAGCTTTCAAGGATCTTCTGAGGATCTTAGCGGCGATGTTAGAATAGTTGACATAGCTGCAAATTCAATCATAATAAAAACTATAAACTGCTACAACTTTAACTGATATATTTCATGTAGCAATCATAAAACTTTTTTGTGGTCTATTGAAACCTAATAAATACAATTGGAACTAATGAAGCTAAAATTTGCTGAACATATGTGAAAATATTCCTGTTTCACTCGAGCTATATATAGAATTACGTAAGGTTCGCATTATAAATAACTTTTTTAAATGAAAATAGTATTCCACGTCAATTTGTGTATCTTACTTCAAGCCGATTTGTCTCCAGGCAGACATTTTCAATTATTGTTGAAAATCTTGAAGATTCAAAATAGAAGAAGCGTCTGCAAGAGCGGCTCGACAACCGACTGAAAAAGGGTGAATGGTATTTTTGTACAAGACAATCAGTTGTGCCAATCTGATTTTGTTCAAGAACACTGTTGCCACAACATATTTAAACCATACTTTTACAAAGATAAGTATGTTTTGAAAAAAGTAGATCAATGGTATATACATATGTATTAATTCTTCTTTATTTATAGATATTATTTTTTTTTTAATACAAAAATGCCCCTATTGTATCAATTCAATATAATCTAAAGAATCAAATTAAATTTCATTGAATGTAGGATAATTGTTATCATTTGCAGCTTATATAAAGTTTGCAGAAGGAAAAGGCCATTTTAATATCAACAGATTGCATTAATCTATTAATCAAACTATATACCTCTGAACTTTCTGAACCTATTTAATAAATCTAAATCGTTGACATGGAATAAAATAAATAAGTATTAGAGTATTGATGAATGAAATATGATTTATTAATATAAAAAAAAATTTCCAATAAAAGTAATAAAAAAATGAAACATAATTAAAATCGAAAAAGATGTTTTTTTTAATCTTTTATCATCTTTTCATTCTCCATTTCTTGATGAATGAAATAAGTGATTTTTATTAAAATGAAAATAATTTCAAAAAAGTTATATAAAAAATAAAACATAATTAAAATTAAAAAAGATGTTTTTAGTCTTTTATCATCTCTTCATTCTCCATTTCTTGATAAATGAAATAAGTGATTTTTATTAATATAAAAAATTTTTCAAAAAAAGTAATATAAAACAAGCTAATAAAAAGCTTGAAAAACGAAACAATTAAAATCGAAAAAGATGTTTTTTAATCTTTTATCATCTCTTCATAATCCATTTCTTGATGAGATTGTTTCCAGGCGTGTAATAGTTCTTTTCCTATAGCATGTGCTAAAGGCGGAGGAACTGCATTTCCTACCTGAAATAAAAAAAAATTGTTGTCTTTATAGATTAATGTATGATCAAATATATTTTATAACTATGGTTTATTACCTGTTTGTATTTTGATTCTAAACTCCCCGTGAAAACAAAATTATCCGGAAACCCTTGAGAACGAGCACATTCCCTTATTGACACAATTCGGTTTTGATTTGGATGAATCACTCTACCTTGTTTGCCAAGAGGATTCGGATTTGTCAGTGTAGTTTTAAAGTGGCTTTTCCAGTCTAGACGACCTGTATAACATTCAATGATATAGTAGTCTCAATCACATAAAGTATTCATACCAAATGAAAAATGTCACAACCTAAAACGCCTTCCCAGTTATTATTCTTGTCAGCAGTATGAGCGAGAAACCAAGGTATCATAGATATTTTTGTAGCTACTGCAGTACAGGATTCGTTATTTATACAAGGACAAACACCATATCTCTCACCTGTAGCATCTAGGTATTTATATTTTAGTACCTGGAATTTATCATGAAAGAAAATATAGATTTTTCATTAACAAAAAATTTGAAAACGCGAATATCACTCACCTCTATGCTTTTGCCATTTGGTAATTTCAGAGATATATTTGGCAAATCACGCCAATCTGAACCTGGATTCATAGGAATCCTAGCTACTCTAGCTTCGTTCAATTGACTCAAAGGTTTGCTTATATGATCCATGATCCAAAACGAACGTTTTTTTCTCATATTTCTTTGATACTCAGATTCTGGGTTACACTTATACTCAGTGTGCAAATTTGATTCATCATTATTTAATAAAGGCAAATCACTAATTGCATCCCTAATAGTAGAGGCTCTTCTAGGTGCAGAGTAAAATTGTTCGTTCGGACCAGTCAATATATTGTTCAATTTTACATTTAGTGACGTGGGATGGTTAAAACAATGGGTAGGTTTGGGAAAATTCGGTAATTTAGCTCCAGGAGCTGCAGCCCAGATAAAAAACCGTCTTCTATTCTGTGGAACACCAAAGTTTCCTGCTTGTAATACAGCAAAACTACACTGATATCCACAATCTAGTAAAAACCTTAAAATCGACTGGGTTATAGAACCATTTTCATATGTAGCTAAATTTCTGACATTTTCAATCAGAAAATATTTTGGGCGGAAGAAATCGAAATATGACAAACTGGTAAATATCAAAGAATTTTGCAGGCTTGAGTATTCAGTATCTTTGAACCTATTCAGAAGAGAAAAGCCCTGGCACGGTGGGCTGCATAAAATAAAGTCCACATCATTTTTTTTAGGTATATTAGAATTCCCGTTTTTATTATTGATAATTTTCGATAGAAAAGCATTAGCTTCCTGCTTAATAACAGAGCATTCAGGATAATTAATTTGATATGAACGTGCTGTCTCCATATCATATTCAATCGCCCAATTCATGTCCACCACATTTGACGAGAGAATTCCATGAGTAAACCCTCCAGATCCACTAAAGACTTCAAGACCTCTGAGTTTCTTTATGTTTTTCGATTTCAAACTGTCGCTACGCGCAAAATCATTTTTTATACCAATGTTCCTTACTTCAGGTGGAGGTGAAATAAATTTTTGTGTCTTAACATCATATGCTCCATTTATATAAAATTTATCAAAATTCATATCGGACCATTCGGATATGGTCATTTTATTCAGAATTATGTCTTTGTAGATTAATTCTACAGGACCAATGACTTCAGTCAAATTAACGGTTTTTTTTATATTCACCCAATACACCGAATTAAGATCTTCAATCTCATAATTTTTAACACTTGTATTCTCTGGCCTGTATAGCAAATTTATAATAAAATTTATATTCTGGGAATCGAAACAAATATTTCCAACTGAATGAATCGATTCAATTATACCGATACAGTATGGTAAAGGATTTTCATTGTAACTAGTGTTTGCACTAAGAGGCTTCCGATAAAATTCTCTATAAATTTTTTCATCTTTAAATGTATTTTCGAAATTTGTTTCCTCTTTATTAATATATGGATTAAGAATATTGTGTTCTAGAAGCACGCCACTACCTACAACATACTTAATATTATTCCATTCAACAGAAATAATGTCAAGTCTATTTTTGACTCTTTTTTCTGAATACTCAATTTTAGGAATTTTCGACATTAAATTAGTTTTCTGCCTCAAACAAGATGAACAACATTCATGTTCATTGTTTTCTTGATCAATTGGTAAATCAGTGAAACTACCCTCAAGAATATCATAAAATTTACTGTAAAAATAATCAGCATTAAATTTTTTGCAAAATGTATCACTTTCTAAACTTGATATGGAGCAAAATTCTTTTGCATTCACTTTGGATACATTAATTTTATACTTGATACAAAACATAGGAATTTTATCACAGCAATCATCAGTTAAAAATATTTCTTTCTTGTTGGAAAAGGGACCTAAAACTGTACTCGACCCATTAATAAATGTTTGAGCGTGAAAATACAACTCATCATCTATTTTGGAATGCCACATGTACATTATTCGTACAATTACAGGAGTATTATCAAACGAAGATTTTTTCACGATAAAATCGTTTTGTTTTATGTTTGTTGATCCAATTTTAATCTCTGTGAAAAATATTTTATCTTGTACCATTTTTGCATTTTTATATCCTTTGAGTGCAGCAATTTTATCATATCTCAAACACGTCGTAGCAGTGACTTTGTTTATGTTTTTACATTTAACTTTATCGCAAATATAATCCCTATTAATATATTTACCCTTGCAACTTTTACATTTTCCGCAATCTTCTTTTTTGCAACCATTACATATGCCGCACATATTTATCGAGCCACTTCTAGATTTATTAAAATTGATGAGAGACAGAATATCTTCAACATGAGGGGTGAATGTTTTAGATTGAGTTGTTAATTCTTTGATGACATTGCGAATAAGTACAATCGATGAGTTTTTTTCTAGCAAAATTCTTTTGGAATATTCCAAATCATCTAGCCATTTAGAAATTTCAAAACAGATAAATTTTAAATTTTTATTAATCTCATCCATGGTAATTTTGTTTTTCGAATTTCGTATAATATCAAATTTCATTCTTTCAAATGACACTGAAACTTTTAATTTTTCTAGATAACTGATGAAATGCTTTCTAAGTGTAAATTTTTGAATAGAATTGTCGAAATATTGTTGGTACTGTTTATTAGGGTATGATGCGAAAAACTTGATTTGTTTTGTCGAAATAACTAGTGTGTTATTCGATATTATACTCCTGAAAAAAATTGTACATAAAAATATTTTTCTATTTACTTTTTATATATCTTATTAGCGAAAAGAGCAGCAAAGTAATCTGATAAGTAACAAATGCAATGAATGAAAATGAATCATATAAACGCATAAATAATTTTCAGCTTGCAGTAAAATATTGAAAAGATACCAAAAGAAATAAGATTTCATTTCTAAATAGAAAAAACATTACTAAAACATATTTTGATTGTACTTTAATTGACTGAAATCTTATTATATTTCGATACGATTATAAAATTATTAAATCAACTTCATTGAGACAGTAATAAATTTATTTTTAAGTCTATAAATTAAAGATGAAAAATATGCCCAACATCAAACAAAAATGTTAATTTTTTTTTAAATAAATTAAAAAAACTAAAATAATAACAAAAACTTAAAAATGAATTCCCTTTTAACACTTTACCGACCACAGACGCCAGGTTGGCGTCCTTTTTTCTTCGTTCAAACGACTGCAGAAACCAACGTGACGTCCTCAGATACGCACAACTTTGCTGTTCGAACAAACCATGATTTTTTACTTAGGTATCGAAACTTTCAAAATCTAATTAATGAATTAATCGTGAATTAAAACTATGTGATGTTCTTATGTTTGTAAATTGTAATAATTATACAATATAATAAAATAAAGGTATGTCAATGGTGCAACCCATCTGTTTACACTCGTAATTCATGCGTGTTTTAGTCCTAAAACGAATATGAGTGCTGTGCCAGTGATTCTAAATATTTTTTATTATTATTTTCTATGTAATTATTCGAACGTATTTTTAGATTAAATTAATTAAATTAATTGTTTTTTTTTTCATTAACACGTAAACACATTCACAATGAATAATTTCTGAAAGTTTCGTAAAAATCAATAAATTGATAATACAGTTACAACAATTTAAGTAAATCGCGCAAAAAAAGGATAATTTTTGTAAAAACGTGCGGTCGTTAACGTAAATCCAGCAGCCATTACTTCCGGTCGGTAAAGTGTTAATACCTGTGAGCCGATATATCAGCTTTTGTAGAATCGCCAAAAATATCTCAAAATATCATATTTATTACCTTATTTTAAATAAATATATTTTGAGCAAAAAAATAAATTTCATATTAGGATATAACATTCTAATATCAATTAATTATCGAAAATTCGTAGGGGTATTAAAAGGGATTAATTGGAAAGCTCAATGAATTCATATAGTGATTTTAAGATCTCATATTTTCACAAAAAAAAAAGCTGAAAAAAATCTCATTTCAAACAAAAAAAATATATGTATAAGCGCTCGCGCGCACGCGCACACACACACACACACACACACACACAATGAAAAATTGCATTAAAACCAAAGCAATGTGAAAATAATATAAAACCAAAATAAAACATGACCAAAACCAAACTCAAATCAAGATCTAGCTATAAAAATTAAGCAAAACCAAACCAAAACCAAATTGTAAATATGCAAGATTAGTCCAGTCAATAAAGATATGCTTCCGAAAAACCACAGGACTGCATACTGTTTGTAACAACTCTTTGAATCGAATTATCTCCAAAACAGTTAGGGTCCGAACGTATTAGTCCGACTTCTTTCAACTAGTCGGCAAAAACGATAAACATAGTGTGTCAGAATACGAGCAATATCGCTCACACGTCACCGCTTCCCAGGCCGTTACGTCGCTCGCATTCCCTCTCCTCCCGATCTACCTACTTAATTTATCATTTTTGCTAACCAAGTTGCAAAATTCTGGACTAATGCGTCCAGAGCCTTACTCCCACGAATACAAGTTATATATCTCTTCTGTAAAAGCCGGACCACATCGGGCAACTAGGCTAACTTGTACAATGTGCCGAGACGTGAGCAATAGCGTCCGCACGCCGCTGTCTCCAAGGCCAATGCGTAGCTCGCATTGGTTGCGTTTTTTCTTATCCCGATCTACCTATTTACTTTTATCATTTTGATTAGCTAGTCGGGCTGATGTGCATCGGCCGTAAGGATTTTTTTAAGCTACAAATTTGGTGTACATTATATTTCTGTAAATGTGACGGTTAACGAAATATTTACAAAAAAACATTTTTGGCGCCCTTTGACCCTGCTTAAAATTTTATGCAAATCTCAAATTAATATAGACTTATTACATTTTGTTTTAAGTAAAACAATATGAAGCTTCTTTCCAAAATCTAACTTTCCTGTAATTATTAGACAATTTTTTTGTCTTTATTGACTGGACTAGATGTTGACCTGAAATAAAACCAACCTCAGAGCGTAATTGGTTTGCATTTCCATTTGTAACTTGATTGAAAAAACTTTAAATAAATATTTCAATGGCCAAATGTGAAATCTGAAGATCCTTGAATTTGTGGCTATTACCAGTTACCATCAGTTTCATCTCACTTCTTTGTGGAACCTACTCATTAGTTACATTCGAAACTCATCAGGTTTCTTTACCATAATTTCTACAATTATTATAGTTGTACAGTATTATTTATTATTCATTTTAATAATTACCATTCAATAATTGGACCAACATGATCTATATAAGTAAGACCATTAAGGGTAATGGTTCCAGATATCAGCAAAACAGTGCCATCACTGTTGAATTTAGAGAGAGAACATAAATGCCCATTTGGATCATATATTTTAAAATTGAATACCTCAAACAAATTACTTTCGTGTGAGCAGTGAGCTGAAAAGGTATATTAAAATATATTGATATTAAATATATTTACCGTTCAATTGAAAAAAATAAATGAGAATAACTTACAAGCTAATTCTTCTTCATTAGTCAATACATAATCATTATCTGATTCACAATTCAAATGGACTATCTCAAGTGCGTCATTTTTAATGTTTTCGTTGCAGTAAATGCATACATCTTCGATATACCTATTTTCAAATCTGACCTGATAAAGAAAAAAAAATGAATTCGATACTAAAAAGGAAACTGGGCAACTTTGAAAAACAGATAATTACATGTGATTTAATTTTGTTGCTTTTAGATATATTTTGCGTGCTTGAAATATCTTTAGCATGATAAATTTTAGGCAATTTTCCATTGGTTACAACAGAATCTATATGAGCAGCGTCAATAATGTCTGACACACCATTTTCTTCATTAACAATGTTCAAGTCATCAGAAACATTAGGTTTCTTGCAAGAACTCTCTGAATCATCATTATCACACACCGTTTTCGGCCTCTTCTTTGATCGGTGCGGTGGCGGAGATAATCTACTACGAGTCATTTTATCAAACTTCAATCAACTCTAAAACAATAATAAGGTTCTGAACTAATCACAAATAACATTTCAATCAAAATAAAATCACAAAGAACAAAGAAAAAAGTTTTCGGTGAAGTTTAGCAAACAAAGAACTTTACTAACCAAGTTAATATATGAGCTTTTTAAAAGTACGAACTTAATGCGAACTTTTTAAAAGTTGCGTTTACTCACCGAAATTTCAATACGTGTCGCATATATCGAGTAGAAATCGACACGTGTTTATAAACTCAAAAAGACTACACTAAATTTGGAGGGAATTTAGACAGCTGCCGTTGCGCAGAAGATGATGAAATTCTTTTCATAAACATTATGTAATATGGCCATATGATGCAAAAAATACTTATAATATAATATTATCATCTTCCATTTTCAATTTTCGATCTAAAATGATTTAATTGTAATTTTTATACATTTAAATATGTATGTGTGCAGGGACGTCATTTGAGGGGTATGGAGGGGCAGTTGCTCCCCTAAATTTTTGGGATTCGAATAATTTGGTGGCCAGAAGCTAACTCACACGAAGCAAACGCACACGAAGTAAACTCACAGGAAGCAAGCTCACACGAAGCGAGCTCAAACGAGGCAAGCTCACACGAAGCAAGCTCACACGAAGCAAGCTCACACAAAGCAAGCTCACACGAAGCAAGCTCACACGAAGCAAGCTCACATGCTTTCGAAAATTTTCAAATTTTCAAATTAAAGTGAAAAACGTTTAACATGAAACTGAAAGCACCAAAATGCGTTTTTGTATTAAAAGAATTTCACGTTACACGTAATAGTATTCGTCCATAATATTTTGTCAGTACCAAAGTGATATTTCTTGTTAAATGATACGAAAATTTTCGAAAGCACATGAGCTTGCTTTGTGTGAGCTTGCTTCATGTGAGCTTGCTTCCTGTGAGCTTGCCTCGTTTGAGCTTCCTTCGTGTGAGTTCGCTTCGTGTGAGCTTGCTTCTTGTGAGTTTACTTCGTGTGCGTTTGTTTCGTGTGAGTTAGCTTCTGGGAACCCCTAAAAAGCAAGGTTACTAGTATTTATTTTTTTTTTTAAATTGTCTCTCGGAGTTGAACCTAGAACTGAAACAAAAAAAATTACGGTTCAAAGTTCTGATTAAAACTAATAATGCAAAAAAACCGGAACAAAAAAAATCATCATTTGAAACCCTGATTTTATTTATAACACAAACAACGAATGAAATATAAATTTTGAAGTGGCAATGTTTCTTTATCATTGGCAATACTTATATACTGTCATGGAGGTTCCAGGATCGTCTCGATCCTGTCCGAATTCTGAAGAAAAACCGCGAAATGACGAAGAATGCCAGCTTTCCAAGGTATGGAAAATCATTGGATGTTCAAGTAGGTTCTTAAGCAGAACACTCATCTGCGACTTGGTGATTTGTAGGCTTCCGCGCTGCGAGAATTGGAAAAAGCTCGCGTCAGGGAATGCCAAATGGAAAAAACGGTGAGATGGTGGACTGTTTGCACGGCAGGCTGGCGTAAAAAATGGAGCAAAGTATAATGATTAGATATTTCAGAAAGATCCTGCGCCCGCTGAAAATGTCTATACGAAAAACTTAATGTTATCGAATATTTTATTTGACTCAAACTATACAGTTCAAATATAGAAACGTATGTCGTTTTCATAACGACTGTGGAAATTGTATTTTCCTTTTGTTATAGGTTCTGAAATTTGTGTTTCTCTATCTGAAGTTCAAATACTGACGATCATATCCTGCTGAATGATCTGATGGTGTTTCAAAATACACCCAAGTCTCTTTTTACACTCGAATACGTTCCAGAAACTTACCATGTAAAAAAGTATATGGTGACTATATAAAAATTAAAGATAGGTTCCATCGGTATATTTGGATGGAAGTTCCACTTCATAAAAAATGTATAATGTAGCAAAATCATCAGAAAACATCGTAAATTTTCATTCAATAACTGTAATCGTATACTGATCTTGACCAGATCTTACTATTTTGGTATAATCAGTTATTTTTCTTGAACTGTTATTTTGAAACCATGTAAAAAAGTTTTGGATGTATATGGAAAGAAAAAACACAATATCTTACATTAGGCTATATGTTTCGTGATACTTGAAATATCAATATGATTTTTTGACTTGACGTTTTCAAAGGCTACAAGATTTTCCTAAAACATTAATTATTTTGATATTGATATGATTCTTAATAATTATGTCTATTACAGCTGCGACAAGAGAACGAAGAGTTAAGAAAGCAAATAAAAACCTTTAAAACACAGTTAAACGACGTGACGCAAGATTGTACCACGCTCAACGGCAAGCTTGAAATTTTCAACGCTCACAATACCTACTTAAAGAGCGAAATCAACAAATTGCTTTTGAAATATGAACACGAAAATAATGAACGAATTCAGGAAATACTCAAAACACCCGAGGTCGTGAAACAAAATCATTTTATTTGTGAGTTTTTGATGCTATTATGTATAATGATGAATATTTTGTGAAAAAGCTTGTCGAATATTCTCGATTTTAGCATGTGTGAAAATAATCTGTCCAATATTTGTCTGTAGTGTGTCCTCTCAAAATCGTATTATCATTTTGTGGTAATTGTTGTGAATTTCATGAATTACAGGTGCAAATTGTTGTAATGCAAAAGAATCTCCTAAAATGTTAGAAAACACTATCGATACTCCAGACGCAGGTATTATATTATAATTGTACTAATATTTTCTTGGATTTGTTATTGTTAATTAATGTATTAAATTTTCATTTTGTAGAAAATCAAATATTTCCTGAAAATGATGAAAAATATTCACTATTAGATGAATCTTTGATTGAAGGAAAAAATGTAGAAATGCTTACTGAAATGTAACTTTTTGCTTTAAGTTTTCTTTTATTATTACAATTTTTATTTGTCGTATCAAATATTTTCACTAATTTTATAGGATTCCTAAAATATTTGGTGAACTTCAAATGCTAAAAGGTGAATTTGTGAAGAATAGCGATGGTATCAACTATAAAGAATTGCCCGAACTGTAATATATCATTTTATAATTTCTTTCCAATATGTACATGTATAAAATATTTTTTAAATTTCAGATTTGTGACATCCGACCAAATATCTCAATTGAAAATTTATGCATTAAGTAAGCAATTAGACAAAGAAAAGGCAGATAAGAAAAAAATACTGAAAAAGGTACAAAATATTGACTCAATATTTAATAACAACTATTTTTGTATGAAAACATATTATTTTTATTAAAGTTTTATCTTATGTAAATCAAATTTATGAATTCTTTTTTTTTCGTTTTTTACAGTTAGAGCAAGCAACCGAAGAAATTTCCAAATTGAATAATTCAATTAAAGATACAAAACTAGAAGAAATTTTTAGTCACGAAGACGCACAGGTTAATATCCTTTAAAATATAATATTATTATATTAATTACTATTACATATTATATCTATTTTTTTATAATTCTAGATGTCTTTAGAAGCACTATCTCTTAGTGATGAGGAATAAATTGTACACAAACAGAATCTAATTGTAATTTTCAGTTCATGTCAAGTGAGAGTTGTGTACAACGGATAGGCCTGGCTTTACACAAAATTGAAAAGGTTCATTTATAAAAATTATGTTTGTTATTTTAAATAGACCAAAGTGCTTTGTCGCAATAAGTTGATTATTATGTTGATCTTTTTTTTTCTACATGGCCTCTTTTTATACTTTCAAGCTGTAATATAATAGTATGATGTTATTAAAATTGAGTCCGTGTGAAGTTGGATCTATCCACAAATAGGCAAATCAGGAAAGGTAAATAGTATTGATATTGTTGTCGGCAATGCGCAATGTTTTTCAAATTATGAATTCACTATGGCCATGAATTGCATCGCGTTACTTACCTTATTTTTATGTCTAATTTGTTTGCAATGTTCGTGTTATTTTAAAATTTATCAATTTTTGATGCGTTTAATGTATTTTTTATTATGCATGAATTTTGAACAAACTGGAGATTTAACTTATTGACTTTAAAACAACGTGGTTTTTTTAGCTATGAAATTTGATACTTTGAAAAAATATTTTTTTGCCAAATATGTATAATAATTATTTTGTTTTTATATTCAAAGAATAATTCAACTAACTCGCAACATGTTCAAAATCTTTAATTACGTTTGAATATGTTTTATTTAAATCTTTTCAAAATGTTATTGATCTGCTTCCTCAATACAAATTCAGTACTCTTGATCGTGTCATGAGAATAACCATTTTTCATTAATCAATGTTGTGCAAGCGCACTCAAAAAGTAATTAATAAATCGAATTAGATAGGTAAACTTCATTTAACTGAAATTGTCATGTATTCTATTAAATAGCAAACACAAAACAACTGATATAGTACAAACATATATTATAGATGTAAAATATGAAGTTTATGGTGTTTTACACTATGCTTACTAAGTCAGCTAAAATGGCTTTGTAAGAACAGTCTTAAATATCCTTTAATTCATAATTATTATATTTTTCATAGTGATGCAAGTGAATAGTATTATATTCCTAATGGAGGCTATATCTGGATTTTTTATTTCAAATAATTATAACTTTTCTTTTTATATGCTGCGAACAAACATTGTGTTATTCAATTTAGTATGTTCACTGAAGTATGTGAAGTTTCAACAAAAATTTAAAAGTATATCTGTAGAAATCATTCTGTATCTTTAGATCTTTAATTTATTGCTTGAAATTGTTAGAATTTATAAAATTGTTGAAAAATCACAGCAATAGGCTCTGTAAAATAAATCATTTGAACTATGTAAACGAATCGATTTGAGTGATTACATTTATAAGTATTATGATTATGACCACATTTACATATTGGTGATGACTGAATATTATTTAACATATGTGCGTAATCTCTATTTTGAATAATTAATGACATGCGATCGATTTTATTTTATAGTTCTCAGTCTTATATATGAACTGTATTTCAAAACACGCATTTTTTATTATAGATGTGTTCTTAAACAGTAGTGTTTTTTTTCACTCAAGTATTATATATTAACTTAAAAATATATATTTATATATGTATATATTTTTAATAAGACTGAACGAAATATTTTATCTCAATGCTCATTCTCAAAATTGAATATTTATTGATTTTAATTTCAAATTTGGAAGATAATAGCTTTCTGTGTAGTAATAATTACTTTCTAACGTATGGGTTCCTATGAATTTCTTATAACATATTCTCTAAGCGTGTTATATTCGCATATGTAGTTCCTTTGTCATTTGAAACGAAAGTATTATATTTCTAATTATTTTTATACCAAAGTTTTTCATACTATATATTATACTGATGCATGTATGTACCTGTTTTTAAAATATTGTGTTTTTCAATTTTTGTATACTTATTTTTTTTTGCAATAAACTGCATAATAAATAATCAATTTTAAATAAAAACTGATGATTTTTTTTTACTATCCAACCTTATTATGATTTTTACTTTACCTGAACATACAAAAAAATATGATTTGTGTAAATTTGCATGGAAATATCCTGAAACCCCAGATCAAAAATAATAAAAAATACACAGAAAATTACTTTAATATATCCATAAACTATATTTCATAATTATAAAGTTTAATAAATATTTGCAAAATAATAGAAAAAAATACAGGTTAAATCTGATAGATATAATAATATTCATTATTATATAATACTATAATACATATAATATTTCAAATTGCATTTTCTTGAATCAAATTATTAACATTAGGTCTTGTGAGGAAATCAATACTGATGTCTGATTTCTTAAATTATATTGCAAATAGCTCTGCTCACATTTTAATAAATGTTTTTAGTTTGTCTTTCATACACAATAGCATATAACCATTGTTTATCATTTTCATTATAATTTATATAAAATTAAATCTTAAAACTGTAAATAAACTATGAATCTTTACATTCTGAAATGCATAATATTTTGCTGATACCTAATTCTTTTTTCATAAATATGTTTCATGAAGTTATTAAGTCTAACAGCTGAAAATCACAAATGGTATATAATGAACCTTTAAATATAATTTTTAACATTGGACTGGTGTTCCATCTGGATTTGTAGGAGCTTTTGGACGACATATTTTTGTTCTTCCATTAGAACCGTAAACGATATTG
Source organism: Hydropsyche tenuis (assembly GCA_009617725.1). Taxonomy (NCBI): domain Eukaryota; kingdom Metazoa; phylum Arthropoda; class Insecta; order Trichoptera; family Hydropsychidae; genus Hydropsyche; species Hydropsyche tenuis. The sequence goes on from VTON01000184.1 coordinate 101,145, forward strand.
CATGAGAATGTAAAATATCCACATGTAGATGACTTAGTATAATATGTATGTGAAAACTTTTTGTCTTCAGCTGGATTATCTTTGTCAGTATTGAGTGTTCCCGTAATTGATTTTGTCACAGTCACATAATTTTCTGGACTGTTCCTCAAATTGTATTTATTGAGTGGTGCACCAATGCCGTTATTCCTGTTACCTGCACTCCAACTTCTCAGTGATTGAGTTTTAACTGGTTTTTCACTATACGTTATATTTCTAGAACCAGGAGTCAATGTAACTGTTTGTGCTTGCGATTCACCATGATCATCAGCGAATGAATATGTTTCATTTCCCGATACAGAGGTTACACGACCCCTAAATCCTATAGGTATAGTATATCCTTGTGTGCCAGGTATTACATCACCAGGTTGGAATAACATGCCTTCTTTAAGTTCATTGCTTGCCGTGTCTTGCACAACATGAGCTCCATTATTTTCTAATGATCCTAAAATGATATGTTGTTTCTGTCTGTTACCCATTTGTTGCACCACTACTTCTTTCTGATTATACGGATATTGTGGGTTTTGGTTTGCAATATCTGTGCTTGAAGTAAAATCTCCGTCATATTCTTCTTCATCATCTCCATCCTCGTAGTCTTCTGTGTTGGAAAATTTTGGATTTTTATCATCAGTTTCTTCGTTATCGCTTTTCAGCGATGATTGACGAGAAGCCATTCCCGTATTCGTGAAATTGAGTTTAGGAAGTTTCTCTTGTGGCAATATTAAAGTCGAGCGTTTCGACTCTGATTCACTCATACTTTCTTTAATTGGCATTTTTATAGTATCTCTTTTGTTTTCAGCCCCATTATTTGGAATAAATTGATTTGCTTCCCTGTCCAATCTTTGTGGATTCCTATTAAATACATCGAGTGGTTTAAACGCAGTCCTATTAAAAGAACCATCTCTTGTACCAGATTCTGCTTGAGCAGCCCCGTTATAACTGATACTGTATTTAAATTTACCATGTATTTGAGTTTGAGACTGACCAGCATATTTTCCTGATTGTGCTGATGCCGTACCTCCACCTCGGAATGGTCCACCCTCATTATCATCTTTGTTGTTTTCTTGATACGGTTGAAAACCTATTTGGGCTTGAGATGAAGTGATGCCTGGGCCATTAGCTTGCGCGTCAGCCATTCCTCCTTTCTCACTTGTTTGGACTTGTGTGTTAGTTCCGTGATTCCAACCACCACTTTGGGCTTCAGCTTTTGTCGCTCCAGAATCTGTTCCAAGTTGCAGAATAGCTTGTGACTGTCCAAAACCAGAGTTTCCTTGTGCACTACTCATTGCACCCATTTTCCCTACTGATATTTGACTTTGAGCTCCTCTTTTTCTGTCTGACGATTGTGCCTGTGCTGAAAATGATCCAGATCCTGAATAGGTACCACTTATTTGTGTTTGAGATACACCATCGTCGTGTGTTCCCATTGAAGAAGCACTTGCTTGTGTTTCATTTTGAACATGATGCACGCTAGCTTCTGCTTGTGAATTGTCATCACCTACAATTGATCCTGGCCCTTCACCTGTAGTCATACCGCTAGCCGTAACACCACCTTGTTGAAGAACATTCGTTTGTGGGAATCCATCATAATCTTCTCTTCCTGACCATTGAGGCTGTGATGGAACTGAAAAAATATTCTGATTAATACTTCTATATAAAATTGCACTTCTTTATTTATTCGTTGCTAGTGAATAGGCCGGATTATATTATTTTGTAGATTGAAATTTTTAAATAATATCATATATAGAGAAATCTTTAGGCAAATATATATTGTTTGTGTAACCTTCTAATTAAACTTAAATAAAATTTATTGATTTTTTTTTAATAAAATATTGTTCACATTTATGTCCGTTGCTTTTTTCTATATTAATCTTGACTTTATCCACTAATAATTGTATTACACACGTTTCTGGATTATTTGTCTATAAATCCATGAGATTTGCTTAATCTCACAAACAGGCTATATTCAAAATATATTTAAAAAAAAAAGATTTTGATACAACACCTAATGTTCCGGTGCCGGGACCTCCAGATTCAATTTGAGATCCAGGATATCTTCGATCATCTGCTATTGTTGGCCCTCTTTGACCATTAATATAAACTTGCTGTTTTCCAGGATATGTTTGACCATTTGAATATGTCGAAGGGATATTGTATGAATCTTGATTATCAATATTAGCTGAAATGAAAAGATATTTTGTAGATAAATGACTTATTTTTTATGTTTTTCAATTAAATATTTAAATACTTGGATATATAGGTAGGCCAGGTTGGTAAGTTTGTATTCCTCCTGGTTGTTGTTGACCATATTGTAATTGTCCTGGTCCAGGCTGAGTTTTTTGCGGTCCAGGTTGCAACTGACTTTGTCCTGGTTGTAACTGTCCTTGTGCAGGATAAAATTGACCTTGTCCAGGTTGCAATTGTCCCTGACCAGGTTGTCCACCTCCAGGTTGTAATTGTCCGCCTCCAGGTTGTAATTGGCCAACTCCTGGTTGTAATTGCCCGCCTCCAGGTTGTAACTGGCCAACTCCCGGTTGTAACTGTCCAACTCCAGGTTGTAATTGCCCGCCTCCAGGTTGTAACTGGCCAACTCCTGGTTGCAATTGGCCAACTCCTGGTTGTAATTGCCCGCCTCCAGGTTGTAACTGGCCAACTCCTAGTTGTAACTGTCCAACTCCAGGTTGTAATTTCCCGCTTCCTGGTTGTAACTGTCCAACTCCAGTTTGTAATTGCCCGCCCCCAGGTTGTAATTGGCCAACTCCTGGTTGTAACTGGCCAACTCCAGGTTGTAATTGCCCACCCCCAGGTTGTAATTGGCCAACTTCCGGTTGTAACTGTCCAATTCCAGGTCGTAATTGTCCGCCTCCAGGTTGAAAACCTATGCCACCTGGTTGCAATCGTCCTTGTCCTTGTCCGGGTGTTAACTGACCATATCCAGGGCGTGCTTGTCCACTTTCAGGTCTATATCCAGACCCCAGTTGTGATTGATCAGGTTTATAATGACCTTGTCCCGGTTGAAATTGTCCACTTCCAGGTTGAAGGCTTTCACCCCCTAATTGTTGTGGCGTTTGCCCTTGTCCTGGTTGCAACGGGCCCCGTCCATGTTGATATTGGCCATGTCCAGGCTGCAGTTGTCCTTGGTCAGGCTGTAATTGTCCATATCCGGAATGTGATTGTCCTTGACCAATCTGTGATTGACCTTGTCCAGGCTGAAATTTCTGTTGCCCAGGTTGCAATTGTCCATAACCAGATTGCGATTGCCCTTGTCCAGGCTGTAACTGTCCGTATCCTCCAGGCTGAATTTGCCCTTGCCCATGTTGTGTTTGTCCATATCCAGGTTGTAATTGTCCTTGTCCTGATGGAAACTGATCTTGTCCGGGTTGATATTGGCTTTGTCCAGGTTGGAGTTGTCCTTGTACTGACTGTGATTGGTCGTATCCAGACTGCAATTGTCCTTGCCCAGGTTGCAATTTCCCTTGCCCAGGATGCAATTGCTCTTGTCCTGGATGATATTGATCATATCCGGGCTGTGATTGTCCTTGCCCATGTTGTAATTGACCTTGGCCAGGTTGCAATTGTCCCTGTCCAGATTGCAATTGCCCTTGCCCAGGCTGCAATTTTCCATATCCAGGCTGCAATTGCCCTTGTCCATATCCTCCAGGTTGTGATTGTGCATATCCAGGGAGTAGTTGTCCATGTCCAGGTTGAAATTGTCCTTGACCAGATTGTAATTGTCCTGGACCTGTCTGTAAGTGCTCTTGGCCAGTCTGTATGTGCCCTTGGCCGATTTGTGTATGTTCTCTTCCAGTTTGTAGATGGCCTTGACCTGGTTGAAGTTGTCCTTGTCCGTATCCTGGTTGAAATTGGCCTTGTCCAAATTGTTGTCTTTGTCCGGGTTGTAATTGTTGTTGTCCTTGACCATATCCCGTTTGTTGTCCGTATCCTAAGTGATGTTGCCCTTGACCAGAATGTGTTTGTCCTGGTCCGGATTGTAACTGTCCTTGCCCTGGTTGCAATTGACTTTGTCCAGGTTGTAACTGCCCTTGTCCGGGTTGTATCTGACCTTGCCCAGTTTGTGTTTTACCTTGCCCAGTCTGCAGTTGACCATGTCCAGGTAGAAGTTGTCCTTGTCCGTAACCATTAAATTGTTGTCCCTGTCCAGGTTGCAAGTATCCCTGTCCATGTTGCAAGTTTCCCTGTCCAGGTTGCAATTGCCCCTGTCCAGGCTGCAAATGTCCTTGTCCAGGTTGTACTTGACCTTGAGAAGGATATGTTGATTTTTGCCCTGGACTTAATCCATATCCACTTTGGGGACTTTGCCAAGTTTGTCCAGATTGGTCTCCAGAAGATGTTTGGGAAAGTTGGCCTGGGCTTATTGGAATTTCTTGATTTGTCGGATAATATTGATCTGTTTTACCATTTATCGGATAATAAGAACCAGTTTGCGGTATAACTGATGATCCCACTGTATTTATCCCTCCTTTTCCATCTATGGGCGAAATTTGTGCGGGATATAATGGTCGACCTTGACTATCTTTCCCTCCATCGATAGGTAAATAATTAACGTCTTGAGGTGTGCGACCGGCTCCTTGCTGTGACCATGTATGATCTGTTTGCAAACCAGTAGTGGGAACTGATCCCTGTCCAACTATTTGCGGAATCCGATCACGAGTATATCCAATACCTTGACTACCAGGTTTGAAATTTTTTCCACCTGTCTGTAATATTTTTCCATCTGGTGAATAAGTTTCACTCGGTCTTTTTGTGTCAGTATATTGATAAGTTGATCCCGGGTGCAATTGACCATCTTGAGCTTGCCCAACAGGAGGGCTGGCAACATATCCATTTCCTCCCGGACGCTTAGTTTGTAATAACGAACCTGGAACGTCGGCTTTTCCTGCAGTACCTGGATAGAGATCACTCGCTACATTTCCAAACCCATAAGGGCTTCCGATTTCTCCATAGCCACGTCCGTTCAAAGACAACGCCTGATTTTGACTCCTTTGTGAATCGTAACAATCTTCACAATTCGAACCAAAAGATTGACTCTGTGCCTGACCCATTCCACTCGTTCCGCCTATTTAGAAGATTTCTTCAATTGAGCGAATCAACAGGAAAAAATTGATTTCATTATAATAGAACATGCATCTTGCAAATATTACTTAATGATTCGAAATAAAATTTTGTGACAATATTTACAAAATTGACGTTCCTTTTTTAGATCGAAATTTCAAATTCACTTACTAACTACTGCCCTTGATCCTTCTCTCGTAGACTCCGCTTCTGCTTTGCCAGGAGCCGATTCGTTCGAGCCGAAATTCAAATACTGGGATTGTGTCTGGCCTCTGTACCTTCCTCTCGGTTGGTAAGGATAACCGTTACCAGCATTTCTTCGTCTTCTATCCACGCCATTCACAACGGGAGACACTGGCTTGACTTTGGCAATCACCTTACGGTAACCGATACAGAAATCCACCGCCATATCACCGACCAGCTTTCTCATCTGTAAAAAACGAGGTACTCTTTAATGAGTCACATGGGAAAGATTAACCGAAAAATGGCTCCGTTCAAAATTTTCCGAATTTAGGTCACCTTTCAACCGCGGAAAACTACAAATCAATCCGAAAAAAAAACAGATGACCTCGTGACTGTTATCTGGGGTTACAAAATTGTCGTGAACTCGTATTCGTTTCAAGTCCGTTGACTTAGACGTCTTCCGCGTTATCAGGACGCGCACATCCGACAAATTTTCACATTTCGAACGGTTCGAAAAGCTTCAACCTAGTTTCGGTTTTGTATATCGCTTCTGCGTCACACGATTCATGATATTTTGTTATTTTGACCGTTCTCAACTGTGACATACTTGGTTCGAAGAAAGAAAGAAATAAATAAACAAACAAACAAACAAACAAACAAACAAACAAACAAACAAACAAACAAACAAACAAACAAATAAATAAATAAATAAACAAACAAACAAACAAACAAACAAACAAACAAACAAACAAACAAACGAACGAACAAACAAACGAACAAACAAACAAACAATTTCGTTTATTTACACTAATTTAATTGACGAATTACCAAATTGTTATTATATAATTTTTCACATATCCGACTTTTTTATCGATGCACATGTTTCCAAAACGCAAGCACACAAAAATTATGAAATCAAAAAATGCGCATGATAATTTTTTTCAAATATGTAGTATTATGAATCGATCAATGATGTGTTAGTACAATATTTCATAATCTGAACTTGAAATGAGATCACTAAAATATGTTAACTCTGCGCAGCATTTTTACATATAAGCAAATCAAAATGTCGAAAAAGAACATCCGCCAGTATTAAGCATTTATATTTCGATCACCTGAGCGCTGGGTAAGTTTCCCGTGATCGGATACAGCATGGATGGTCTTTCGTATCGAAGCCCTCTAATCACATAGCATGTTTTCGTCAAAGCCTCCCTATGCACTGTCAATTGCTGAAAAAATCAAGAGGATGTATCATTTTTTTCCCCTCCCATTGTTTTACTATTGTATGATTCACTATTGGCAAATAGAAGCGAAAATATATCATGTTTGAATCGCTAAAGCGAGTTCAAAGTTGACATTGTATCTTTTTTATCGTTACTATGATAAAAAATTTCAAAATATTTATAAAAGGGTGTACATAGTTCGGATGATATTTTTCTATCGGATCAAAACTAAAAAAAAAAACGAATTTATTTTTAAATATGAAATATTTTTCACACTTTCTATTATACATGCAATTTAATAAAGGTTGATGATTATTATTATATTTAAAGATATTTTTTGTAACATGTTTTCTCCAAATAATAAAATAAACAAACACTAGAAATAAAACCCGGAAATATCATTCAAGATATTTCAATTGATAAATTTCGTATAAAAAATAAATACTATTATCATCTTTTCAATTAATTTATTAAATAACCAAAAATCATACCTGTTCCGGATCATGTAATGTCGAAAAAGAATATTCCGTATCGTCGTCAAATCCTGGCAATAAAATGGGGCGGGCATTCCCGTTAAATTTTCCATTTTTGTACAATTTAGAGGTCCATTTCTGGCAAAAAAAATGAAAATGACAATCTCGAAAGGAAACGATTTTCAATTTCGCGAACGCGTGGTCGTCCTAGATTTTTCGCACCATTGAATTGATCGTTTTTCAAAATGTCACGTCTTCGCATATTTATAGGTATGGAGGCGGCTCTGCGATAAATTTTCATCAGTGCTCGAAAATAACACCCGTAACTAATTTACGTGTTGTTTTAGTTAATTCGAATCAAGTAGGTGTCCATGTTATTATTTTTGTAAAAATAAAATTACAACGGAAATCGTTTAACACGAAAACGCCTAACGTTAACAAAAAAAAAACAATATTGCGGTTCTGACAAGATATGTACGTATATTATAACGTTTAACATGAACTTATTATTAAGTATTAGTTAAACAAGTTATTAGTATTAAACTTTTCCCACTGTATATATGAGTTTTTCAGATCAAAAATTTCGCTCCATTTTTTTTTTTAAATAATTTCATCATTCATGTAATCATTAAACATCTTTATTATGAATCAATAAAAAACAATTTAATTGCATCTTTTCAAAAAAAAAAAAATTATAATAATGATAAAAATTGAAAACTTCACATTCTCTTTTAAAACTTCCCGAACAATTCTTAAACTAATTTCGGATTATTCAACCGTTTTTCGTAATCAAAGTATTTATTATATTGCTAAAGGACCTGTGGAGGCTGCGAGGCCCAGCAGCCGAGGAGCTGAAGCTGGAGTAGCAGCAAAGGTGAGAGAAGCAGCATCAAGCAGCGACCGTCCGCCAACGACCACATGGCTCCGATTAAGATGGTGTCACAGCTCCGCTTTATTATATCGCCCCTTCGCACCATGGTGTGTGTGCGTGTGCTGTGAATGGCGCCAATTTTGAATCTTGGACGGGAAGTTTCGGTTTTGGATTTGAATTTCGATGGTAGCAATTTATTTTATGGGGAATTGTTATTTTGATTGATTGAATTTGTGAGATGATTTCGTATGAAATGAATCAATCAATTTTGATCCGATTAAATTTCAAGTAGTCTTTAATTTTTTCAATTAAAGAATGTTCGATTAATTAATGCAGGGCTTTGGAGCGACCATTTTTTTGGTTTGTTCTGCTCCAGCATTAAAGTACTTCATGATTCTGCTTCATGTCCCGCTCCACACTGCTATTAAATTAAATTGATTATTAAAATATTTTATATAAATTATAAAAATACACAAATAATATAACTATAATATACATATAACTATGAAGTGGAAGAGAATAGCGATAAACTCAATACAAACTAGTTATAATTAAAAATTAGATTAATGTCAAATTTTTGAATAAGTTTCATTTTTTTTTTCAAAATTTTACATTTAAAGTCGAAGCAGCGGAGCATTATAAATTTCCGTGTTCCGGCTCCGCTCTTGCTTTGGGTAAAAACCCATTGCTTCAATTACTCCATGCTCCTGCTTCGCTATAAAGCTCTGATATAAATGGTTGTTAATCGAAATGAGAGTTTTTTTTATTTGACAAATTTATCAATAAAATTTTCAGCATGATCGATTTGGTAAGTATACGATCGAATCGCGCAAGAATCTAACAATATATCTGTATTTTTTCAATAATTAACGGAAACATCACTAACAAGAGTCCTTCGAATAACGGATGTTGACTGTTTTTCATATTTTGTATCACAATGCGTGTTTTTTTAAAATATATTTTTCTGAGAAATCTACAACACGCACATTGTATTGTACCGAACGATTTGCATTGAATCGTTCAAATCAAAACACTCCAGTCTTTTGATTTTGAAAAACTACACTATAGAATATTACATAATTTTTTTTTTCGCATGATCTGAAACGGGGGATGCTGCATCACCCTGAACACGCCACTGATGCGTACAGCAATTGCGTAATGCTTCTTCGACTATTCAAATTATTATATTATTGGATGCAATTAAAGCGGGGTCACCGAATTGAGCAACGGTTCCCGAACGATGTTACTCAACCCGTTTTAAATGGCCCATACGCGCCAAATCGACCAGGAAAAGTGCTGTCACCGTAGCGGAACTAGCAGCGACAATACTGCAATCCTACAAGTTATTTTAGACAAATGTCGGCTCAATGTACAAATATCTATTCAAATTAGTAATGTGTCATGGTGGAATAGTATAAGACAGGAATGGCGAATCTATGGCACGCATGTAAGAGGTTTTGGTTTAAAATTTGGCTGGCATGCGAAGAATTTAATACACAGTAAACAAACAAAAAAAACAGGTTTGTTTGTCTATTATATTTCATTTAAAAATTATTAGTATGCAAGTGCGAGATTTTGAATTCTTGAAAATAAAAATAAAAATAATTAATAACTCAAAAACTAAGATACTTTCATACTTTGGGTTTGGATTAATTGTAAGATATGTTTGGTTTAAAATGTTCCAAATACAGAACCGTAGCAATGTTTTTGGCGCCCTTGGCAATTATAAAATTTGGCGCCCCTCTACAGGAGGGGGGAGGGGCCAGGCCAAAAATAATTTTTTTAAATTTCATAATTTTAAATTTTCAAAAAAAATATGTATATGATACTTTTCACAATTATTCGAACCCCAAAAATTTTTTCCCTGAAAAAAAGTCAACGCTTTTTAAAACTATTCGAACCATAAAATTTTAACCGTAAACAACCAAAAAAATTCTTAAATAAATTTTAAAAAAATTGAAGTGGGCACCTTTGGCGCCCCAATAATCACACGTCCTTAACGCTTGCCCAATTGCCAATGGGTTGTTACGGCACTGTCCAAATAACAAGATCTATCACCTCTTTAAGGCTTGTCCTAGACCTTAGGATCACCTGTATAATGATACAATATCGTGCGATGGCTAAAGATGGATTGATGAAATTATGTTAGGTTTTTCTTTCTTAAATATGAAAATGTCATTGAAAAATTGTCAATTGTCTTATAAATATTAACATTTGCAATGCTTTTAATAAAACAATAATTATGATTATTTTTAACAAAGCATTTACAGCAAAATCAAATGCATTGTTAGATCTATAAAATTTTTGAGAGCATTTGTTTGGTCGTTAAAATTTCTTTGACATGTCTGATACAATCAGCTTAAAATATTTGAAAATTTTGACACGCGAACGAAAAAAGGTTCACCGCCACTGGTATAGAAGATGTTGTAAATATCAATTTTGATCTAATTAAGATATGTTTAAATAAATAAGTCAATACGTAAAGATGACTCTGGAAGGTCAGTGAAGTTCATGGTGTTATTTGTGGGAAGTGTACTAACGCTTTTGCAAAAAATCGGTCATTTGATCAAGAAATATGACGGGCACTTTTTTATCTCGATGAAATAAATTTCGTTCGATTCAGTCGTAAATATGGTGTATGTTGAATATGCAAACATATTGAGATTCTATGATACATTGTAGCAGATGAGTGCTTGTTAAATGAAGTAAGAATGTGCAACTAGTACGAGTCGAGTATGAATTGAATGCAAGTGTCTGCAGCAATTTACACGAGAACTGATGCAGAAATATTTAAATGCATTTGTAAATGAGAAAATTCTTAGTGGGCTGAATTGCATTGTGGCACAATTCTATTATACAGACTTCTGAATTGCCGAATTGAGTTACGATGCAGGTTTGTAAATAGAGCCTAATAATTTATCTAATTTTATGTATTGAAAATAATTGGAATATTTTTATTTCATATCTTATAGTTCTGTTTGATTTTTTATTTTTATTTTACTATACATTGTTGTAAAATATTTTATAAGGGTAAAAACATTTTTAATATTTCATAATTACACTGGGTTCTCTTTTTATGCGGTAGATGCGTTCCGTTCCGCATAAAAAAAGATATGATTTTACATAGAAAAAGTGAAACTGCAATATAAAATATATCTAAAATCGCATAAAAAAAATGTATTTCTATTAACAATGTACTCTTATTGTTAGTTAATTTATTACATTTTACATACATTTGTACGTTCATATAGTCCATAAAAAAATATTAAAAAAAAAATTGTATTTAAAAAAAACCGCATAACTCTGAATTCGCATAAAAAAAGTCGCATAAAACGAGAACCTAGTGTATTCTGTATTGTATGCAAAATATATATTTTGGTGTATATTTTTTTTAATATAAGGTAATAATTGGTTTTAAGGGTGTATATGAAAACTACAACATTATGTACTTGATAAAATAAACTAAAGTAAAAGATGGTGTGTAAATAACTAAAACAATTTCTTAAAGCTTTTTTATTTGTTGACAAACACAATACAGAGTTTCAAAACGTAGAATAATACAAAGCTGAAGTGTTATAAAATAGGTTGAAAATTATTAACTATGACAACGAAAGCAATGAAAATTTGAATACATTAATATAATTTGGCAATTTTCAGTAATAAGAATGAATACCAATAAGTATCTGTAAAAAAATATCGAAGCTTAACAAAAATCTAATCTAAGCATTGATTGATTTTACTATTATCTAAAAAACAAAAATAAAATATTAATATAGTTAACAATAATCAAAATATGTGATAAATTTATATAGAATAATATTTAGAGGTATTATTTTTATTAGGCACATTTGTTTCACTTGATTTATGAAAAATCTAAAACTTTGACGTCTCACCAAATTTAATTTGTTCACACTATTTCATATGAATAATGGAAATGTTTAAGAGTTAATTTGCTTTTTTCCCTTATGACACTTAGAATGGCAGTGTTTTTTTTAATTTCCCTAATTGACCATACAAAATTAATGTTAATATTTTCGACAGTTATAAATGTATAAAACATTAAAATTTGAACTGTCCTTTTAATATAGCTAATTGTAAGTACAACTGATTTTTTTTAAATCATTTTTCAGATCTCAATCTAATTTGTATATATTTCTAACAATAAGTTAAATTTGATTTCGTTTTAGCATTATATGTATTTATAATATACGGACACTAACTAAACATTGACTAAATTTAAGATTTTGGAAATGATACACTTTTATTGCCTGTTTTAATGCACCAACTGTCAATAACTTTACAAAATGTTATTAATTAATAAAATTGAACATAAATAGTTAAAATTGTTACAAATTTTCAATACAACATAAGTGTTGTATTTTCTACAAGGTTTATAGACTATACCAGGGGTGCCCAAACTATGGCCCACGAAGCGATCTAGCTTCCCCATACAACCTGGCCCGCAAAGCGGGCTAGTTTTTCTCTTTTTTTTTTTAATATTTATCAATTACAAAAAAATATATATACATGCACAAATAGTAAAAAAAGCTTGAAAAATAAAAAATATATATACAAAGCTTTAATAATTTTTATATAAACAGAAAAAAAAATCACAATTTAAATATTGGGAAAAAATATTAATGCGATTTATGAAATTGTTCCTTGCTGCTAATATTATAATTTAATCGTGGTTCAATTTTATTAGTAACTATTATCAAGAGTGATTTAAGATGCTCGTCAGTTAAAGTAGATCTATACACGATATACAATATTTCATTCTAGTAAAAGTTTTTTTGCATATATGTTAATACATCTAATTCCAAATACATAAAATAACCCTTGAGCAAATTAATGTATATTTTCAGATTCTGTTAGTGGAAGACATTTATAAAAATCCAATAGTGGAAATTTATCATATTTGTCTTTAAAAACATCATTACAATGCAAATTAATTATTTCCATTTGAATTTCAGGCGATAAAGTTTCGATTTAGCAGTTGAATGGTTTTTTTTTTTAAAGTAATGTCGCTTGCAATATCATCGATATCAGAAAACCGCCACTTAAAATTACTTTTTAGATCACTCAAAGCTTCAACTAATTTGGAGAAAATATGCTATTTAATCGTCTCGTTTTCATCAAAAAAATTAGTAGTAAAATTAAAGAGATATACTAAAAAGTACATCTCTTTAATTTCTTGAAAATTTTATGAATATCGATACTTTTTGTGAAAAAAAAAAATTCGCCTGCGGCACTATTAAATAAAAATAATAACAAAATTGAATTATAAAAAGCTTGATAAAAAATGCGTACCGACACCCAATTTTTTTCTAAAAAAGCACTGAATACGAGTCTGATTTTTGAAAAAAAATGTATCAAAAACTAGAAATTTCCCCTACCCTGCAAATTTCCTGAATCCGCCGTTGCCTAGTAGTCATTTTACTGGCATCGTGTAAATGCAACATTAATAATACAAACTAAGAATCGACTCTTGGCCCGCCGGCCTTTAAGAAATTTTCAATGTGGCCCGGGGATCAAAAAGTTTGGGCACCCCTGGACTATACGAGTATACTTTGTTAATCTACTGTGTGATATACATAATCACCAAATAGCAGAAAAATGTTATTGGACGATAATTATAACACATTTATTCAAGGATAGAATTGAATTCTAGCGTAAATATAACCATAAATGTTTAACATATAAAATATTTTATTTGCTATAAATTTTGCAACAAAGTAACTGATCGGAAGCGAAATAATACAAAACATTACACAAACATGCGAACACATATAATATTCGAACTTGGATGAGTAAAATTATACATAAAAATGTATTAATCAACATAAAAATTTGAAAATTACAAATATGAGATAAAATTTTTAGCGATACCTTTAAACCCTTTCGAATCCAAATTATTTGTATTTATTTTTTTATATTGACCATTAATACATTTATAATGATGAATTTAATTAATTATGGTTAATATATCCATAACGAAAAATATTTTTCATAGATGCTTAATCCATATAATAACACCAGAGTTTGTTGAAGGTCCATTGTTTCATTGAATTCTGGAATATTTTACATATTTTATTTTTATTTTAAAATACGTTCGAATTTATGCTCTCCATTGATTTTTAACGGCATTTTATAAAATGGGAAACCATATTCCCATTAGATAAGAAAGGGTTTTAAATAAGATACAGTGAGAATATTGTGATTATTATGTAATTAAATTATATGTATCGTGATAACCATTGTGAATATTAAAAATATTAAGCATGGAATGAAAAAGAAATGTTTTCTCTTAACCTATATGGTGAAAATGTATTGCAAATAAGTTTCAGCTATATAATAAAAAATAATCAACAACTGCTGTTAACTGCAACATTAATACAGAAATATCAGCTATTATAACAAAAAAAATATACAAATAAATATTATTGACAATACATGACATGAATATTAAATTGTTTCAAGTGCTTGTAATTTCAAATGTTTTCAGAAGAGTGAAAACATGCAATATAATTATATTGGATGGGAAATTTGAACACATTGTAGAGCATCTTATTAATTTTTTAATCAAGAAGAAAAACATAGAAGACATCGATGCTCACTACTAAAAAATATATGACTTTTCAAATATAATGAAAAAAGCCGAGACAGTTTATCGACGGCATCGACCAAGATAAGTTTGACAATTTGGGCATGTGTGATGAACGTCCATACAGCCATCAATACAACACGGGATCAAACAGCAACCAAACCAGCCTCTGAAATAATATGTTTCATCATTTATAACATACAATTGAGATGAATGTGAATCTAAATTGAAGGTTCACATTTATGTAAAAATTAATTTTAAGTCTTACCCAAGGAGAGCAATAGCAATTCCTGACATATAAGCGACCAAGCCAGGTTGCGTTTTTGTTTTTGTATTAATTTCGAGACGGCAACTTGGACAAATCATGTGCGTAGCAACACGTCCAACGGGAACCACAGTGGTAACTAGAGTTGGGCAAGCCTCTACAGAAAAATATCACATGAATAAAATAGATTGCATGGAAAAATTTATTTGTTATTTAATATTATACCATTCATGGTGATAAAAACGCGATAGAGCCTATAGTACAAACCAACAAGTCGAGTCTTCAATACAAGTCTTCATCATCGAATATTACATAAGCTCTTTTTTGGAAATGAACATTGATTGTATCATTTGATTCGAAAATTAAACTGTTTTTTCGACAAGCAACAAATTGAAAATTATATTTATATAGATACAAAAACAAACAAAGACACCGCTGATACGCAAAGCATAAATATTCAAATGCGCAAAACTTGAAAATTCACCATTTTGATAAGGTGGCACATATGGGCTCGATGGAGCAACTCCTCCGACAGTCTGTACTGGTGCCGACGGTGGCGGAAGAACAAAGCCATATCCCGGTGATGGTTGGCCGCCATATGCTGGTGGTTGTTGACCGCCATATGCCGGTGGTTGTTGACCGGCATAATAGGCCATGTTTCCTGACTGGTTATTCATATTTCCTGCGATAAGTTCGTAAATATTAAATACAAATTGTGATCAATCAACTTATGGAGATAATATAAGGTTGTAACGTATCAAGACGGAAATTTGCTCGGTCAATAGCAGATAGTTTTGGGAACAAGACATGAATGGAAAACAATTTTTTTTTCTTTTTAATATTAGAAGAGAATCATATTCTTTATTTATTTTTAATTTGTAGTTTGACTTGTTAAATTTTTTTTGTCCCTAAATGATATGTACATAGTTGATAAGAGATTTGCATGTAATTTGTTTGTGTGAGTTCAAATCTAAACACAACACAACAAAAGCCACAAATCAATTCGGCTTTTGAAGAGGATATCACAAATTAAAAAAGTGTTTGCAGACGATTTAGAAAATTTCATTCAGAGAATTTCAACCTCGAAAATGAGCCCCTTGATTTCCTGAAATTTTCTTCAACGATAAAAATTTAAGGGACATCGTTTAAAATAATCTAAATAAAAAAAAATGTTTAGAGACTATCAGCAGACCTCGAAATTAGCCCTATAACCATTTCAAGACATGACTAATATAGGGAAGGTGAAAAACGCAAGGTTTCATACCTCTTTAATAACGGGTTCAAAATTAATGGAATTAAAAATTCAAAACATGAAATCCCCTGCTTATTCTCCTACTTATTCTGTGACCGATTATCATTTATCAAAAATTTAAATTCATTTTGATGAATCAATTTTGAAAATTAAAAAAGTTATAGCGTTTTACTTGTTAAATCTTGCATTTAATGCGTTACAACCTTATATAATTAATAATCGATTTATTTTGTGAAAATATGATGGAGACAGAACTAATTATAATAAATTTATAGAACTTTCTTTTGCAACCTGTATTATACATTATTGCAAAACATGACAAGAGACCATAATCATGTACGCCCACTATAGCGTTGAAGATCACGGAGCATCATAGTTATCGCCCTAACACAATAACCATATATTTGTTAATACGAATATGACTTTATTTTTAGCAATGACCTCGAGCCTAGTCGGCCCACGCCCCGGAACTTTCGCTGGGCCAGATTTTCAGATGTGGCGACGCGTCGGATCTCAAATTAGGCGGGAAATATTGGACGAGAACGTACCACTCAATTATGAAACGGGAGACGATGGGTTCTCTAGAATCGTTTAAAAAACGAGAACGATGACAGCTGACGGCCTCCTCTTTTGACAGATGGTATTCGGTGTTTACGCGCGACATTGACGTCTACCAACTCAAAACACAATACCAATTACCAACCATTAGAAAATATTCAAATTTTGTAAAGGGACAATATGTCACAGTATTTACATTACAAATTCACAGTATATATCAAACGTCAAATAATACGTCAAATTCGCAACAAAATTATTTTTTCGCCTGACAAATAGTTGCTAGTATCATAAATACATTTTTAGTAATGAACTTATTATAAAAACTAAACACCCGGTGTACATTGCAATGTATAGTAATTTAAATGTTTTTTTTGTGGACTAGTATACGTATTATTATATTTGAGACCATATACTATACAAAAGTATAGCGTGGCATAGCATTTTATTTAGTTGGTAGTTAGTCCCTGTCGAAGCTAATGACAAGTAACTGATTTTGTAAATAAATATTCGGAATATCAGGAAAGGAATAAAGGAAAGAAAAGGCAAGATTAATTCTGTAGCACTACAATAGTGCATTGATCTCCTGCACTCTCAGGACCATGTTTTTCAGCACATTTCCAATTTCCTGCAAACCCACACCCTCGCAAATAGCCTTTTTAAAACCATTCTCACTAAAATCAACATCAATCCCTTCACATTCGTCAATCCAGTCGTGCCTCTGCTCGTCAATCAACACACAATCAAAAAGTAAATGACTGACACTCTACACAGACACACCATCGCACATGCATCCAGGATCACGGATTATGTGAAATCTGTAGAGTTTTTGCCTGAAGCATCCATGCCCAGTCAAGGTCTGAGTAAGGTGAAACGACCATCCACAAACCCTGACAAACCTCAGACCAGTACTGACACTATTAAAGAAAATCCGAAGCCCCAAACCCTGCACAGCCCCGACAAATTCTAACTCCCACAGTTGTAAAATTGACTCCCTTACACATAAGAACGTTTATAAGGAACGTTCAAATAAAAGGCAATCCACTTATGTGATATATAATACATAATTGTATTTTCCGTACTCCATTGTTGAGGATATGTCGTTCCATTTAAATTTTTCCGTTTTGCTACCTTTGAACTGATCTCCATGCATTACATATTATACATATTACTTATATCATGTATGTAAAGGAATGGACGACTATGGAAGTGATCAGAAACTCCTGATCTACTGGACTACAAATGAGAGGATATACTTACTCATATTAATGAGCCTGCCAGAACGAGCAAAGCTCGAATTGTTTATTCTCTTCCAAAACTAGTTTTCCAAGAAATTTATTAATTAAATTGTATTTTTTACTACATATTTTGTGCTTTTACCGTGTGTTTTGCTTAAATGTATCAAAGAAACAATTTTTAAATAGTGGTTTTTGGTGTTATTAGTTCTATTATAAGTGGTTATCTATGATTCACAAATGGTCCACTAGTAACTCCATGGTTTCCGAAAATTTGTTGACCACTGGTGCAAGTATGAAATTTTTTTAAATGTTTATAAAATCTTTAAAATTCGAATATTTTAAAAAGTAAGCTTTGTCACATAATCTAAGTAGTTCAGCCTACATGTTGATGTATAAAGTCTTAAAATTTATTAAAAGATCACGTATTTATCGTCATTTTTGTGAAAAAAAAAAAAACGATCCACCACTGGTGCCGTTACCTTATATAGCTTTGCTTCGACGGCAGCTTTTTCTTATCAATTTAATTAGTCTTTCAGCGTAATGTTATTCTTGTTTTATATTTCTGATACGTCTGCAATATTGAATAGATTAAAATAATGATCTTGTTTTGATCGATTTAACACGTGGCGTATTTTCTCTGATTGTGAGTTGACGGTTTTCGTGATTATGATAACAGAAACTTCGTAAAAAACGTAAACGTAAACATGCTTACTCAATTTTTAGTTTAACTTAATTACGGATTAAGCAAAGGAAAATTTTCTGAATTATTAATTAAATGAAACGAATTCGGTGTACAATATCATTAATTTATGTACTGTTGTAAAATACCTAGTTGTTGCAATAGTTAAATTGTGGAAAAATCTTTCGAAGATTTGATTGTATTGATGAATTAGGTTTTCTCAAATATGAAAACGTCATTGGAAAATAGTCAGTTAAGATATAAAGATTTTTAAGGTATTATTCATCATCATCATCATCATTAGCAGCCTATAAGTTATCCATTGCAGAACAAGGCCTTACCAGACAAATGCGGCAGTCTAGGCTATACCTCACCGCGCTAGCCCAAGTCGTATTTCGGTGAGGGACATGTACCATAAGAACCAGTCCGCTCATGCCAGCGAAGGAGGTTCTCAGACCAACGATACGCGTGTCTATGTGCTAGACTCTGTGGTCGTTGTCTTCTGAGCGGATCGCAATGACGACCAGCGGGACAGACGAGTTAAAGACTAAGCAGACTGCGCCCTCGCTGCCCACTTTGCGATCGTAATGATCACCAGTTTGATAGACGAGGCGAGACCTTTGGTCCTACATGGTTCAGACCTCGGTAGAACACACGTCATTTGTCTTTACCATTACCAAAGAGTTTTGTTTGTTAATTAATTAAATGATCATGCAAGTTATTCTTTTTAGTTTGTTCATGCCTTCATCTCATTAGGTGTATCTCTGTATATTGTTCGGAAGTGAGTTAGATATTGTTAGTTGATTAATATTTATGTCTCAGTTGTTTCAATTTAGACTAATTACAAGAGCATGCGGTTAATTTTTTAATTAGTATGACATAGGGCATAACATTAACCAAATATGTTAATAGATATTAGTTAATTTAAAATAAGTGAGGATATCTATGATTTTAGTCGGATTCACAGTTGGTCCATTATTTATGGGTTATGTGTTAGGTGTTACTATTGTATATAAAATATGCTATGTAATATTCTACTATGGGATATACATATGTAGTTCTGTTAAGAGGTATATAAGCATATGAGAGTTGAAATTTTCCTAGAGAGAGGCTTGAGCATCAATTATCGTCGATGGTTAGATACATAGAACGAGGTAATTCGATGGGTTAAATGGGGAGATCAAATACATATATTCGTTAAGATCAATTCGTGTAAACGATTCTTCGCAGACATTTTCTTCAGGATCCACTAGTAATCCACTTTTGAACAAAGGGTTCTTTTAGGCACAGCCACTTTTTTCTATCTTGAGCATCATTCATCCAGTTAATACCACACATTCTTCTTATTTCATCCACCCATCTTCCTTTCGGTCTCCCCCTTCTTCTTATACATTCCCTTGGGTACCATTCCATTATTTCTTTCGTCCATCTCTTATCTGTGCGTCTGGCCACATGTCCCGCCCACTCCCATCTTCGTCTCATCACTTTTTCTAATATATCAGTCACTCCTGTCATTCTTCTCACCCATGTATTCCTTTGTCTATCTTTCCTGGATATTTCTAGCATACATCTCTCCATACTTCTTTGAGTACATTTTAATTTTCTAATCAGTCTTTCGTTCAACGTCCATGTTTCGCAGCCATAAGTCATTACTGGCAGAATGCATTGATTAAACGCTTTTCTTTTCAGGCATATGGGGATTTTTGTCTTAAAAACTAAATGCATTTTACCAAAAGCGCTCCATCCTAATTTCATGCGTCTAAAGATTTCTCTTTCTTTTCCTCCTTCCATACATAGTAACTGTCCCAGATACGAATATTCTTTAACTATTTCTAATGGTACGATTCCTAACCTTACATCACCCGGCATGCAGAAGTCATTAAACATACATTTAGTTTTATTTAAATTCATCGACAGTCCTACTTTGTTACTTTCAAGGTTAAGCCGTTGAGCTTAGATTCTAAATCTATTACGTTGGATGCTATTATTACTATGTCGTCCGCGAATCTTAAGTGATTTAAGTATCTTCCGTTGATATTTACCTATGCCCTGATTTTCCCAATCTAATCGTCTGAATACATATTCTATTACCACGTTAAAGAGTTTAGGCGAGATCGTATCTTCCTGGCGAACGCCTTTTTCGATGGCAAATTTTTTCGATGGTTCACCCACGATTACCGATGCTGTTGCTTTTTTATACATATTGGCTAATAAGCTTACATAATGTTTATCGACACCCTGTTCTAGTAGAGCGTTCCATACTTTCTTTTGACACACCGAGTCGAATGCAAAATCTACAAAATCTACAAACCCGAAGCACAATGGGGTACGATATTCGTTAGCGCGCTCGATTAATTCGTTAATTGTTTGTAAATGGTCCATTGTGCTGAAATTATTGCGAAAACCTGCTTGTTCAGACGGCTGATTGGAATCTAAGTCTTTGTTGATCCTTCCCGCGATTATTTTAGTAAAAGTTTTGTAAATTACCGAGAGTAAGCTTATCGGACGATAGTTTTTTGATATCGTCTATATTGCCTTTTTTAAAGATCAGAATGATAGACGCGTTATTCCATGCGGCTGGAGTGTTTTGTTCCCGGATACATTTTGAGAATAATTTAGCTAAAATATTAAATAGAGGACGGCCTCCACATTTCAACAGATCTATTGATATACAATCGTCCCCCGGGAGTTTACCACTTTTTGAAGATTTGATCGCGTTTTCGGCTTCGCTAATTAAAACATCTTGCATGTTAGATGTTGTTTCTAAACAGTGTTGAAAGGTGTTTATATCTACGGAATTATCTTTGTATAGTTTTGCGTAAAAGTTACGAACCGTTTCTAAAATAACGCCCCTTTCGCGAATTAGGGCGCTGCCAGATGAGCGTTGTTCAACGCGCGTTTTGGTAACGCGCGTTTACAACTTACACACATTTTATGCAGGCCGTACAGATGCTAACGCGCGTTTAGCAAAATAAAACGTATGAAGTTGTAAACGCGCGTTAAAGTGCCATTTTCCGATTTTATGGCCAGCATTTGATTTCTCCCTAATGTAAGATATTGTTTACATTTCTTCAAAGATAGATTTCTCTCTATGATTAACTTGACCGTATTTACGTTAAAATCTCTCACGTCGCGAGTTATTCTTTTCTTAATTAGTTTGTTTATTATAACGAATTTCGCTTTATTATTTATTCGATTAAGATTTATTTTTACTTTAATGAGTCTTTTCGTTTCTTTCGTGATTTTGCTACAATTTATGATTTTTAAAGGGCCGCCTATGTCTTTCCCGGTTGTGTTAAGAATGTTTTTGATCTTGTTATCAAGCTCGTCGAGTCCTAAATCCGAATTTATCCTATCAAATTTGTTTTTTAAAATTAATTCAAATTCTTTTTTATTGCTAATTACATTCTCGAGGTTGATTTTATTATTTTTAGATATATTGATATTACTTATTTGTTAATTTAGACCGTTCTAATTGGATTTTAATAGAGATTTTAGCCCGAACTAGACGATGATCGCTACCTAAATCTACTTTACTGATGACAGAAACGTCTTTTATAATATTATTTACGTTGGTGAGTATAAAATCTGTTTCATTTCTGTCACCTTTCGGGCTTTGCCATGTCCATTTATATTCCTATTTTTATAAAAGAAGGAGTTCATTATACTTAAATTGTTAAATTCCGCAAATTCTATGAGTCTGTTACCGCGATCGTTTCTTTGCCCATACCCAAATTTCCCCATTGATTTTTCGGAATCAGTTTTTATCCCTATTTTAGCATTGAAATCTCCCATTAGGATTTCAAAATGATGTCGACTGTCGTTCAGAGCGCTCTGTAATAGTGCATAAAGGTTTTCTACGGTTTCGTCCGGGTGATTTGACGTGGGTGCGTAAATTTGGAAGATTTGACACGTATATTTTTCCGAAAATTTTAACGTTACATAGCATACTCGATCGGAAATTCTATTGACTTCTAAGACGTGTTTCACTATATTTTTATTTAATAGAAAGCCGACGCCCCCGTGACTCCCATTATCTGTACCACGCCAGTACAAACAATTCCACTTTTAAGAATAACCTGATTCTCATTTTTGCGTCGGACTTCTCCTAGACCTATGAGATCCCATTTAAAGTTTGTCAATTCGTGTTCTAATAATAATACACTAGCTTCCGAAGATAGTGTTCTTAGGTATTATTAATGTAACAATAATTACTTAATTGGTCGTCTTTTTTCGACCAATGAAAATGCTTTTTATAAATCATCAAATCTACACAGTTAACCCATCACACTATACACATTTAATTCGTCGATTTTGCGATTTTGTTTCCGACGAATCAATGTTGGAAGGTTACGGCCGACGGCTACCAGGAGAACAGCAGTCGAAAGGGTATGTGTCATACATAATGCCTTATATGTGTTGTGTATGTACATCGTGTTCGTCTGAATATGAGCTATGTGTTGCATTCGCGCGCAGTACTTCTATGATTGGTATTTGCAAACTTGGGAGGCGGGACTCATCGATTTTGTGAGCAGGGTTATCACTTGATGCATATGAATAAATTATCGGATACAATAATTTTTTTTATATAAAAATGATCTTTTCGGTGAAATTAACTTTCTTTGTATTGAGAATGTGATGAAAATCCCATATTCATAATTTTTGCGATAACTGGATTCAACCCATAATTTATTATACGTTAAAATGGCTTAAAATAAAAAATATACGATGTTTATATTCAAGATCGAGTTAATATATATATTATACATTAATACTAATCTGTTATTTATACAACATATAATAATATAATATAATAAATAATATGATATCATCGATCGATTGATATGGTGAGAATAAATAGCGCTTACGAAGTCTTGTGGCAAACATATTAGCGCGAGTTATATAATACCTTATAACATAACTAACATTATATATCATAATCAATAATTAATAATTGTAAAACACAGATTGTAGAGACGACATTTAAATCATATTCATTTTCAGCCGTTTCTTCATATTATAATTACGGCATACAATATGTGTTCGCTTTAAAAGAGACCTGTTGGCAACCCTACATATATGGCATTGTGTTTTGGTGACGTATTTAATGAGTGAATATAATGCATGCATGCATTTCATTCGCACCTAACACCTAATTGGTAATTGCAAACTCGAGAGGCGGGACATATCGATTTATTGAGTCATTCATAAATCAAGGTTGTCACAACTCGATGGAGATGGATGAATTTGTTTGTACATATAATATTGAATGGGAACAATTTAAACGTGCATTAAAATGAATGTAAGTAAAAGACGGCAACGTAGCAAATGTCACCAGGACAAAAAATACCAACCGCACGACCATTATTCACAACTTTCATAATAGAATCTATTCACAACAAACCAAATTCAAACAAAATCGACATTGATTCAAAAATGGACCAAATTGTTAAAATCTATAACGTTCTGTTCATACGTAAACAAATGTAAACATTGACACTTTGACAGTTGACAGTTGTATTGTATTGTATTGCCTATAGAGAAAGGCGATGTTGCCACCTACTGTCACTTTAATGCACAAACTATTCATTCTATTGCACATTTCATATTTTTTTAATGCTTACATTATACTGCACATTTTTTTTCTATTGCACACTATGAATAAAATAATGCTCAATACGAGATTCTTTAATGGACCAGAAATAATACACATCGTATATTTTTCTAATGTACAAGTGATTCGTTTTAAGGCGCAATTTATTTATTTTTAATGCACAGTCAAATCACACCCATAATGATTTAGATACAAATATATGCATTTTTTATTTTAAATAATGTGTTAATATTAAAAAAATCTAGAGGTTTTTATTTAAAAGTCGGAAGCTTGTTATGTTTTTATACTCCGTACAGAAAAGATTAAGGTAGTGCATAACGTGATCATATAATACTTGCCGTTCCGAACGGGAGTCCTATTTTTTGGTAGTCTATCCCATTGTCCCCAAGTAAAGCTTTGGAACGCCGAAATGTCCAGTTTTCAGAGAGTAGTCCAGAAAGAAAAAAATATTCAAAGTGTAATGAATGTATTAATTGAAAAGGGATTTATTAATTGCAACCAAGACACAGAAGTATTTGAGGAGTATTCACTTATTTCTAACTACCTTACATTTCAAAAAGTGACTGAATAAAATACTAGGAATGTTTCAACTGAAAGGCATCGGATGGAATTGTTCAAACACTTTCATATCAATATTTTGAATCACAAGAATTTTCGTATAATTACCGAATATATTTTTGGTCATTAGTTTATTTAATGAAGAAATATGTGTTTTTTGAGAATATACGTACATACTATCACCTAAAGTTAGTGATGTTCCGTTTTGGGGAAAAAAATAAATGGTCACGTTTAATGTACGATGTAATGGTACAATGTTCAGAAAAGGTGTGATAGATAAGCTGTAATATTTGCTAATCCAACATCAAAACATTCTCACTTGAATTCGATTATGGAAACAGCAGACAATTGATTTCATTAAATCAAATTCCAGCCTCGATTTTTTTTTGATTTTGCAGAATTAATTCGAGATTAAACTGTATTATAAAAAAAATAGAATATAATTAGATGAATATTAGTAATCTTAAAACCTTAAACACGATGTAGATCGCGTTGCCAACCCTGACAATTTTACCTACCAACACAACATGTACTCCTGGTAGATTTTCTCGTCAGAAATCTGTCGCTTCGCAATCCACCGAATTTCGCTCAAAGATAAGCGATAATAATTATTCGAAACGATAGATTCGAACAAGAGAAACTATCGGGAACGCATGTTATGTTGGTAGGTAAATTTTTCAGGGTTGGCAACGCAATCTACACACAAATTCGTCCATCTCCAATGAGTTGACAACCTTGATTAATGAATTACTCAATAAATCGTTATGTCCCGCCTCTCAAGTTTGCAATTACCAATTAGGTGTTAGGCGCGAATGAAATGCATGATTTATATTCACTCAGACAATACGTCACCAAAACACAATGCCATATATGGCATATGCACTTTCAACGGTTACTGTGTTTCTAGTAGAGCACTAATATGTTTGCCACAAGACTTCGTAAGCGCTATTTATTCTCCCTAAATTGATCAATCGATGTTATTTCTATTTCTATTATAATATTTTGTATTAATAACAGATTAGTATTAACGTATAATAATATAAACTTGACCTGATTTTTTTAAACGGGACATCATAAATTTTAGGTAATTACGACACAGCGTATAATATACATAATTAGATAATGATTTCGACGCCGAATCGGCAAGCAACTTCATTACTGAATTTATATCAGCAAAAAACTATCAGAAATAGGTACATGATTAAATTAAAGCCCTTTCGAGTTTCGATTGATATAATAAAATAAGCCGAAAAACCAGCAACAACTACGGAAGCTATAGCTTGAATCGTCGTTGCTATAGCTTGAATATCGTCGTTGAACGTGCAATATTTTCCTATGTATTATATGTAGTATATTCTGAAAAAACGCACATTTCTACAAAGTTTTTTTTTATTCACAAAAAAATAACAGGAAGCAACACGTGAAAATAAATAATTTACATGTTCTTACATTTTTATGAAAAAGAAATTGATGTTGATTTTAAATAGGACTGCAATTCTTTGCGGGATTTCTTAAAATTTATTACCATCATTATCACCTCAATCACCATCTTATGATATAATATCCATTACAAGAAAAAACCTTTTCAGTCACCATCAAAAGTTCAGATACATTTGAAAAAAGTAACTCTAGAAAACATTTCGGCACTAATCATTTGGCTTCGCTAGTGTACGACGTACGTACGTTAGTTTTGTTGGTGAATTTCGGCATTTCTCAAACTTTTATTCAGCATGTTTACTTGCGTCGCTTGTGGTTTGCAACACACTGATGGCCCAATTTGCAGTGTTTTGTCGCCAAGAGCGATCTCGCAAGAATTTCTTAACTCTTCTTATGATCATGTTAATTATTATAATTTTTTTTTGTTGGGTGTTGCATTTTTGCACAGCTTGAGAGCCGCGGACATTGTTCGGGTATCTTATTGTTTACATTATATAAATGGATTTGACAACCGGTCTTCGCACGTACCTAGGTGCGCATTGTATTGGGCGATCTACGTCCGGATTTGCATTTATTATTTATTTGTACACTAGCGGTAGTACCCGGCGTTGCCCGGGTTTTTTTGGATATTTAGCTGTTTTTTTTTTGGTGCCAGTATGTTTTCGGCTGAACTGAATTTTGTTTTCCTAACCCAACCTAACCTAATCTAATCTAACCCAAACAAACCTAACCCATAGGTGCTTTAGGTGTTAAATAATTATTCTAACCTAACCTAACCTAACCCTTTTTTTTTTTTTTTTTTTTCAGCGGAAGGAGGAAAAATCCCTTTACAGACACCATCGGACCCGTGTCCGATGGTAGTGTGGGGGTCTCCCCATTTGGCATACCCACTAAAAAACCTCCTTGTCCCACCCTTGTGTCATGTCCTGCTTTGCCTCCCGGTAATGCGCGGCACATGACTGTCTGACCTAGAAGTCCACCCGAGCGTCGTTGAGGACGACGATTCAGTCAAACCACCCAATCAATTAATTAACTAAGTTGGCTGGCCGGAGCCACCCTCCCGACGCCTTTCTCGTTCGGCGTCTTCCTTCGAGGAGATCACTTCGACGGCGAAATTCTCCCATGCCTTCCACCCGTCCTTACTCTCTAGCATAGACGTCACCATTCCTTCCTCTGTCACTCTGGTGTTACCTACGGAGGATCGAAGTTTCCTTCGTTGGAACCTAACCTAACCCAACCTAACCCATCCTAACCCAACCTAAAAGATGCAGTTCGAGGGGCATTTTTTTTCTGAGCGTCCCGTTTTGAGTCCTGGAAAATATGGTCACCCTATATAGGCTGACTATACATCCCGTTTTCGCCGGGACAGTCCCGTTTTCGTCGTGTCTTGCGTTCGTCCCGTCGTTTTCGTAAAATTATTTGATTTGTCCCGGTGGGCAAATATATTTTATCGGTAATATATTTTCTCAACGATATTAATCGAGGGAGTTTTTTGAACGTGTAACAATTTTTTTTTGTATAGTGGGGACATTTTTTTTCTGAGCGTCCCGTTTTGGGTTCTGGAAAATATGGTCACCCTATGCTGAAACCTTCCTGGATGCGTAACCAATATATTTACAAAATTTCATCGTGATCGGATAAGCGGTAAAGGCGTGCATAGGTCTCATACGGACAGACAGACAGACAGACAGACAGACAGACAGACATACTTGAATTCATTTTTATTTATATAGATTTGTAGCGTTCAATTTTGCCTGTGTTGATCGAGTCCTACCTCGATTATTGTATGCTTGTTTTGAATTATGGCGAGTGTCGGCTGGTTTATTTCATCGTGATTTCGATTGTTTTTATTGACGCAATTCTATCTATAGGGTGTACGCGTGTTGGCTTAATATGCTATTTATTTTTATGTGGTTTTTATTTTTGTCTGTTTATAACATATATTTGCATGCACCGATTACTATTGGAGTTGCGTAGATTTAACAATAAGTTTAAATACACTGCTTTTTTATTTTCTTACAGAATATTATCTTGATTGTTATTATTGGCATTTAACTTTGTTTATTGTTTCTTTTGCATGCTGCTTTTTTCTTAAAGTTGCAATTTATTAATATTTCTGTTGTTGAGATTTTACTTCTAACATTGATCGCAGCTAACTTGATTATCGGAATGGGAGAGGAATGTTGTAGAGAGCATCTTAACTATTATGGTTTGTTTTTTGTTAAGTAGGTATGCGCATCATGTTTCCCTATCATTGTTATATTTTACTATTTTATTTTGTTATATTTCACTATTTTATCATGTTATTTTTTTACTACTTTTTGCTATTTTACTATGTTTATGTTGTTTTTGCTATTTTACTATGTTTATGTTGTTTTTGCTATTTTACTATGTTTATGTTGTTTTTGCTATTTTTTACGCCTGTATTTAATTTTTGTTGTATCGATTCACTTTTGCTTTTTTTTGCGCGGCTATAGGGATGGCTTCTTCTAAGCTTACCATTTAAGTATATGCATAAAATAAAAATTATTTTATATACCTAACAGCTGCGCAAAAAAAAAGTTTTTTTTAGCTACAAATATTACAAAAGTAATGTAGTGAATTTGTACAATTTCTCAAACTTAAAGCCATTTTGAAAAGTAAACTACTCTCTCACCAACAAACAAACAAACAAACAAACAAACAAACAAACAAACAAACAAACAAACAAACTATGTTTATTTTATCACGTTCAAGTGCTAAATGATATTTAAGTAGATACCGAAAGTAAGAACTTTAATAATAGCAGCTTATTATTCGGGTTGCATTTATTAAGATTTCTAGAAATCCGTACGTGATGGATTTTTTAAAATTATTCTTCTGTTAATTTGCACCTCGAAATCTAAAATAAATAATTATTCAATTTCGGACAATTTCACCTATGCATATCTGTGTAGTCGATTGCTTCGACTCAATTTAATTTATGTTAAGCCAGACAGTGGCTGAGAGACTGAAAGAAAAGAAAGTAGGTAGTAGATGTAAGTTGAATAAAATCAAAACTTGCAAGAAGTAACGAGTTTTTCAACGTAGACAAACATGGAAGAGTATCGTTCAAGATAGACAAGAGTGGATGAGAATCGTTTAACAATAAGATAGACAAGAGTGAGTGAGAATTACAGAGGACTTTACCCAATATAGTAATTGGTGAAAAATTGCACGTGATGAAAATGATTATTATTTGTAAAATGAGTATAGTCATTTGACCTTCTATTAACAAATATTATTTCATTTAGTTTTTAACTATCGTGTTTGAACTTATTTATAAATTTCTTAGGGCCGATCTTTCAATCGTCGGTTAAGAGTTATTCTCGGAATAAGCCTTTTAGTTTTTATGGTTATTCACGGCCGGTCAAGGATAAAGTCACGTATAAAGTCACGGATAAAGTCACGTATAAAGTCACGGACAACTATAAGCTAGTTGTCCGTGACTTTATCCGTGACTTTATACGTGACTTTATCCATATAAAGTCTGGATAAAGTCACGGACAACTAGCTTATAGTTGTCCGTGACTTTATACGTGACTTTATCCGTGACCGGCCGTGAATAACCAAAAAACTAAAAGGCTTATTCCGAGAATAACTCTTTAACCGACAATTGAAAGATCGGCCCTTTAGTCTATAATAATAATTATAATATAAGCTGACTGTAAAACTGAAGTAAAACACAAACGAAATTTTGAACTATAATTTTTTAATTATAATTTCAAATTAAATTTGATACAAATTAACTGCAGAATTCTAATTTACATAATATGAAAAAAGTTACTTTATGCAGACTTGAAATTGACAAATGCTAAAGTTATTTTGATAACCATGTTGATCTTTATACACTAAATATGGTATTAATATGACAATAATAATAATAATATTAGTAATAATGCTTAATTTTATGAATTATACAGAATCAGTCTCATCATATTCTTCTTTCGCTGCTGCGAACGCTTCAAGGAAGCTCTTATTTTTATATTTTTGAAATTCACCATTATCTGAAAAAATAAAACAGTGTGAATTAGAGAAAACAGTGTAAATTACAGGAAAAAAGATACGAATTTTCAAAAACTCACTTATAGAAAAAGATGTCAATTGCTTGACATGCGCCCAAGTGCAATTCCCGTTCCCAAAATATTCTATCGGGACGACAAACGGATTAGGTTTTTTCCCCAGATTTGTGTGTTTGGTCGAACCCAATATTTTTGCGGGCCACCATGGATGTGTCCGCATTTTATGCCAGACAATTTTTCCCGGTGCAGATACGCCCTCGTCTCTGAGGCACCCGTAACAAACGTCGGAAATGGCTTCGGTTATGAAATTGAATTCTGCAAAGTATCAAAACACATATGTATTACACGAACAGGATAAACTTTTACAATTGTCAATGTAATGATTGAGAGAACGTTACCGAATGTATATGTGATCGAATCTTCGACACACGAGTCGTGAAAAGAGGCACAACAGAGGCTGCATTTGGTGAGCCTATATTTCTCGCCACAAATGCAACACCATTTCAGGTGGACGATCTTTGTCTTCGCTGCCTGAAAATAAAACATGAAAGAAATGCGCAAAGAATGCAAGATGTCAGTCAGTATGAAGAAAAGTACCCGTTTTGCCGAATTTTCAATCAAATCATATTTCAATTTCTCTTCGAGCACATTTTGTACATTAATTGCAAAATATGCTTGGCAAAGAGGAGGTACAACGGGTGGTGTGTCGATGGTCTATGGGAAATAAACACGAGAGAAATTAAAACGAATCCGGGTAATTGAACGATTATAAAATGACTTACTGAGGAATGTGGCCGTTCTGAAGCTGTCATTATCATGTCAAATGGAGGTTTACAATCGGCGACATCTCCGTCATCAGTAGCCATTGCAGACAAATTCACGTTCTCGTCGGTGGAATGATCTGATTGTGAGCGCGATTCTTCCATCGGATCCGATAACAAGTCGGACTGCGTTTGCTAGTCAAATTTTTACATATGTAATACGAGTACAATGTGTAATTACGAAATGTGTAATTGCAATCAAAAGTCGATGATGATAAAATGGCTTACCTTTGGATCGCGTTGTAAATCCGACATTGTTACGCGCAACAAAACACTAACAACAACACCTCGACTGCCCCGCAAAGGGACGAAATCTCCCGCCGACCAGGGTGTAGTACCAACGGTCTGTGGAACGCGTCATTTTTTTTCGTACAGTTGTCACTTTGTCGCCGTAAAACGATCCTAACCGAAATTATTTAATTTATTACTCGTCAAATACACGTTACCAAATTATTTAAAATATGTAATGCATATCCAAACGACACAATCACACACGACACTGGCACACACCGACACATTTCATGGACAATCGGAGAACTGTAAGATGGTTAAATGATCCGATTCATATTTTAAAATGTATTTAAAATAAACTCTATATTACTATGATTACATATAATTTTATTATTGAATTTCTATTTTTGGAATTGTCCAAATTTTAAATATTATGGCAATAAATATATGGAAATTATGTCACTGTCACATTGACATTTGCGGCACTATGACTGCTCAAATCGCTGTTGAAAGTAATTTCAGAGTATATAGCCAAATCGAATGGACATGACAGAATCCTAGAAAAGGTTTTTGCTATTCAGCATCGAATCTCTCCCAACATATTTCATATTGGAGAAATACTCCAATCACACCATGAATTTTTAAGATTGAATCTTTTTATTCGTTTCATAGATGAAACTCGTGTCTGGAGGAAACGGTATGTGTACTGCAAAGTTGAAAGTTTCATATGAACATTTGAATGGAGCTGGCGGTCTTCACGGAGGTTATATTGCCACTTTGGTCGACGCTGTTTCTACTTATGCTTTAATGACAAACGAAAGAGGTAACTCCAACGCCGGGGTCTCTGTTAATATGCACATAAGATGAGTAGTTAGGTTCCACGACTGTGTGCTACCAGAAAATTCATACAAGAAACATTGACCCTTTATAGTTTTCCCACTCGCATCATTTTCACCCCTAGGTTTTAACCTGCTGAGATAATTTCACAACACTGTTATTAAGCGGTTCATCATACAACATTATATATAATCATTAATTCTATGAGCAAAATCTATTAATGAAGTGCTGAGAATCATTGTTTTAAAAAAGATTTCTACAAACAATATCCCAAAGGGGGAACACCTTTTTGGTTAAAATAGTGTAAAGGAAAATTTATAGAAAGCAACATTCGTTTTATTAATTTTCTGATAACAAAAAATTCATAGCACCGAGCAACGTTCCCTCTAAGCTGGGCGCGTGCGCGGCCGCGCAGCAGTTTGAAAGTCCCGCGCAGTGATCACAAGCTGACGCGCACTCCAAAAATCATCAGACCGAACATTTGATTTTAAATATATGATTGTTATTTTTCTTTCCAAATTTATGTTCAATTTTTTGTGACGTGCCAAGTCTACTTACTATCTGTTATGGGGTATAGGGAAAGTTGAGAGTGAGTCGTTCGAACCAAACTTTTATTACCCCATTCCATAGAATTTAGGATTTAAAGATTTGATAAAAAGATTTTTAAATTTTTGATATTGATGTTACATCGTTTAGACCTCTTAATGATATCAAGATATCAAAATATTCTGCACTAAATGCTCTAATAAGGAATTATGATATGTCAATAAATTACTGCGCAGAACAAGTTAAGGAATTAAATGACTTAAATAAAATTTTGCAAAGTAGTAATTTAACATCGATGGAAGCCCATCAATCTGCAAAGGCCAAAATCAATAAAATAAGAACACAATATTTAGGCGAAGTAGTCTCTTGGAGTGTGGAGGTTCAGAACATTTTAAATCATAATAGTATAGATACACCCGCAATTCTTCAATTCATTCAATTACTTTGCGATCACTTGGATGATAGATTTCCCGATGAAAATATAAAAGATTGGAATTTTTCGAACCTTATGGTGATGAAACATAATTTAAATATAGACCACGGGAAAGATAATATAAAACAATTATACATAAAATATAATAAAACATTATAACGAAAATTATTTAGGCCAAGCGTTAGAAAAATATATACTCGTAGATTTTTAATTTTTAATAATTGAAAAATGCAACGTTGGCTGTATAGAAATATTCAATGATTTAATTATGTATGCCCTAAAAGATGAAAGTTTCAAGCAACTTTCGGTTCTGTAAGATATTTGTGGAACATTTCAAGCTTCAAGTGCGGACTGTGATCGTGGACTTATTTTAATGAACGCTATCAAATCTAAAACAAATATTGAACATTTAGATAATTTAATGAGAATTAAATCTTATATACTGCAAGAAAAAAAGATTGACTTACAATTAGATGAAGTATATAAGATATGTATCAATCGCAAAGAATGACGTGAAAAAACATAAAATTATAAAAATAAAATGATAAATTAGATTTATATTTTTTTGAAAAAATAAAATAAAAATTAATGAAACTTGATTTTGTTGTTTTTATTATTTTGAAATACGTATAGAATTTTATTTTTCATCTATGTAAACTGTTTATATATTATTTTACTGCTCAAAAATTATTAATTTTTTTTTCGCGCTCGCGCATTTGGTCTGCTCAGCCTTTTAATTTTCCGCGCAGAGACCTCTTCGTCTTAGAGGGAACATTGGCACCGAGTAGTTATTTCTTACGTTAAAATTATATTTTGAAATTTCTATCTATTTAATTAATGATGTGTATTAATATTTCGATTTTTCAGTTATTTAAAGGGTGCACTTGAAGGGGACGACATTGTTCTAGATGCTAAAACCACAAAAGCTGGTAAAAAATTGGCTTTCTTGGATGTTCAAATAAAGAAAAAAGATACAGATGTTGTAATTGCCACTGGTTCACATACGAAATATGTGGGGCAATAATGAATGTTTTTATAAACACTTAGAACAATTTATTGATTTATATTGTTATATTGTATTGTTTTACCATATTATAAATAAATAATTTTTTAAATTCATATTTTTGTCTTTACTTTATTCCTATGAACCCATAAATCCCAGAAAATATGTTAAAATACGTTTAAAAAAATGGTTGGTCCGCAAAGGGATTGATAATGATAGTAAATTTTATCGAATAAATAAAAAAAGAGGAAACATTCAAATTGTTTATTAAATTAGTTATAATCTTTAAAAGAAAACTTTCATGTAATTATAAGCATTTTTATAGAATCGAGCACCGTCTTCAGTTAATTTCATAGTATTCTTATGCGATTCTAAATTTTTATCGAGATCTAATCGATTCTCATCCTCGTTTAGAATGAAAGACACATTATCTATAACGATTGTCGATTTATTGGATTTTTCATAATGATCAGTAAAAGATTTGTCCAACTTCTTTTTCATCACAATTTGTATACTTTCGATATCATGTAACTCTATGAAATATTTTAGCGAATAGTAAAAAAGGAGCGTGAACGTCAATGCATCAATAACTTGATCCGACAAATCGACGCCTTCTTGTTGATTTGAATTTAGACGACTGAACTGTGGAGATTTAGATCTTTTTTTCTTTTTGATATCAGTAAATAGTTTGGAATATATGTTTTTCAAATCAATATCAAACGATCTTTTTTGATTCGTTGGAGGGCATACCAATGTACGATCAGAATATTGAATCTGTTTATTTTTTCTGAAAATACTCTTTGCGAGATCTACGAAATCTTCTTTTGAGCCAAGAATCGTGTTTACAGTCATGCTAGATAAAAGATGTTGCATACATTTAGTTTTCAGTTTGTTTATAACTACAAAAACTATTTTGATGTTTTCACCTGTAATACAAGATCGATCAATATTTCGAAAAAGTTATAAAAAAATAAAATATTGTTCTATTTACGTTTAAAATTACATTAATATTTTTTACCATGTCTGGTGAAGTATGGGATTTTTTGGAGTCCTAGGTAAAATTTGTATAACGTCACAAAATAATTTTTTTTGAAATGGATTCAGATAGACAGACAGACAAACAAACTTTCATACTTATAATAGTATAGATAGATAGATCAGGCTTGTCCAAAATTTCAGTATGCGAGGGTCACTTACAAATTTCAAATCTCGAAATTTCAATTATTGTAAATTCAAAACGTAATAAGTATTAAAATATGGATAAAGTTATTTATTTCCATTATAAAACTATTTCGATGAGTACGTTTCGGAATAAATGCTGTTTGTTACGTTTGTTTTTGTGTGAAAAGTGGGGGGCCACTTTGGCACTGTGGTGGCCCTTTGGACAAACCTGGTATAGATTAAGTAGCCTCTGGAAATTAATAAAAAATAAAAAAAAGACATTTTTTGACAATGTATCATAAATAATGTGAAAAAGCAAACCGAAAATATGTCAATATTTGGAGGAGAATATTCTAATTTGATCAAATCGACATATAACTGAAATATCAGTTTACATGTTTTATTAATCAATCCGACAGTTGAGATTCGTCCTTGCCAAACAATCAATGCTACAATAGTCATAAGTTTTCTTATCAATCGTCTGTTCGGATTAAGAGCGCACCTGAAATTATTATAATATGTAATTAACTACAAATATCACAAATGAACATATCTGAAATTCAGTAACGATGAAAATTTCCGACATTATTGAATACAATTTAAGTTTATTATATACGAACTACACAAAAATAATAAAAAAAATAACTTGGTTTTAGTACTTTGAAAGCCATACTGAAAAATCTCTTTCCAGCAAATCAACCACAAGCTCCAGAACCATAAATAATCTTTCGATCCTGTCTTTTCTATGCTAGTTTTTATATATTTCAAATTTATTGAATATCAAACTCGCCTGGGTAAAGGGGACTAGATCGTCTGGAAAATTAAACTCATTAATTTCGTCTTTATTCAAAATCGGCCCGTCTGGTGAATCGATTGACAATTCGTATCGAAGCTGAACTAGCAAATAGTTCAAAAGTTCAGATTTGTTATCATTATCGTTGTTATACTTGAATGGATCGTTCCATCTTGTAGAAAATATGGTATATAAGTTTTTGAGTTGTGGAGAACACGACAGGTGAGCAGATAAGAATAACTTGAAAATACGTTGACATTGTTGTAGAATAATTGATAAATAATAACATCTGGATTGGCTTTCATGTGCATTCTGAAATTAAAACGTGAAAATCAATGCGTATTCATATTCAATGCATTATAAATAATATATCTGCTATCTTACCAATATGATTTTGATAATATTTTGTAACGTTTCGACTTTAGGATATTTGTTGGTACTCAAAATATTTTCGCAATAGTTTAATGCTTCAGTTAAAGAACCGTTTTTTATTCCGATTTCGAAAGACATGTCTTGGCTTGAAAACATAAAGGGTGATTTGTCCTGACGACACGATAATAAATTGAAATTTATCTACTTAACGAAATACAACATAGGATCAGTTCACATACACTTGTTTCGTGATCAATGCGACACATGTTCGGGCCCAGACAACATTTTGGTAACTTTGCCATGTTCAGCCTGTGTCCAATGTCGAAGATTTTTCTGATCAGAACTTCTTCAATACTTTCAGTGAATATTGTAGCTTCAGAAGATTTGCTACGAGTTTCTTTCGTCGAAGACGAGGAGGAATCGGTATTGTCCAATTTGTGTTTGTTTTGCGATGAAGTTAATTCAGAAACTTTTACCTTGTGCGACTGTTTTTGTTTTTTAATAGGAGTATCACATACGCTATCTGTTCTGATTTTTCTGTTTTTATTTTCTCGCTTCAATTTGTCCATTGTTAAACAGCGAGGAAACTTCTGAATTGACAACTGTCACAAGCAACGTTCAAATTTGAATAAACCTAACACCGCAAGTATTTATAGCCATGAATCGATCAACAAAAAATTTATTTTTTTATATATTTACACTGGTTCCCGGGGTCCCAGGATCTAAGCACATATGATCCAAGCGTACATGATCCAATCGCATATGATCTATGTGCACATGATCCAAGTGCACATGTTTTTGAAATTTTCAAATTAAAGTGGAAAACATTTAATAAGAAATAATACTGTGATACTAAAAAAACATATTGTGTACTAATAGGTACTATAACGTCTAATATGAATTTTTTTTAATATAAAAAAACATATTTGGCCCTTTCAGTTTTGTGTTAAACGTCTTCCACAATATGAAAATTTCAAAAACATGTGCGCCTGTGTTATGTGCGCTTGGGTCATGTGCGCTTGGATCGTGTGCACTTATTGTTAGATCCGGTCACCTAAAATTTTATGTCAATTTGGAATTTTAAATTTATGAATTTTCAAATTGTTATAAAATCATAAGTAGATATTTAACAGCACTGGTAATAACACCATATAAACTAGGCATAAAAAGATTTACAATACATTAATAATTTTTTATTAAGTTTTTCTGTATATGAATCAAAAACATCTTCGTAGAATATTTTAGTTCTCTACATAAACACCACCGAATTTTCAAATAGTTACGCGAGAAAATTTCGGTTCGAAGCCCTGAAATCATCATTTCACAATGGACTCCAACGAGCATATCATAGACCGCCAATTCCCCTTCATATGGCAACACCCATCTGTCAAACTGACAGAACGGGATCGATGTCCCGTCCATCGCGCACATTGCCTGGCAGCCGTTCCCCGCCACCCCTTACCCTATCCCGGCCGAAAACCTTCTAAATTGCCCAATTTCAACCCCCGGCTCATTCAGAATAACTATAAATTCGCCCAAAATGGCAATCGCCTCGATGCGGCCCTGATGTCAGTTCGCCCACCCGCCGCCGGCGCTGGCATCGCTGACGTTTGTTTGTTTGTATGTTTGTATGGCTGAAATGGTGGCCAGTCTCGTTCCGGACGCTGTTTGGTGTTGACGCCGTTTTTGTGAGTATCGACTTGATTAATGTGTGTTTTGTATGCGGAGGTTGTTTTGTGTGGAAAATACGGATGTGAGGTTGTTCATAAATTGCTCGGTTTATTGATTTCGTTATGAATTAAGGTATATTGTCGATAAGTCGAATGAAACGTGTTAATCGCTTTATTATAATGTTCAGAATGGTTGTATTTTTTTATTATGTTGTGATCAGTGGCGTACCTATTATGACGCGGGGGTAAGCGATGCATAAGGGCCCGTGGGCCCAGAGGGCTCCGATAGGGCTTACAAATATTTAAAAATATATATATGTATTTCCAAGAAAAAAAGAACATTAAACAAACCAATAAAATCGATTCATACTAACTGAAAATATTATTGAAAAAATCTTCAGTATGTACGATTACGATTTGCGAACATGTGTTGGTTAAAATAGATCGGAATTCTAATTGTAAACGGATTTCTCATTTTGTTTTTAGATTTGGATCTTGAGTTTTCATTCCGAAACGGTAGAGATTTGTTCTCGCATTCTCGAAAAATTTTCGCCCGCAGTGCTAATTATTGTTATTTTTACAATGTTTTTTTATCAAAAAATTTTGCACCATTTCCTTACGCTCTTCTTAAGTTTTTTAAACTTTATCTTTCTTCGATATTCTCAAAATCTGTTAATTTTACATTTACATTTAGTGGGTTAATACTATTATCAATTAAACACGCAGAAGTTTCCAAAATGCCTAAAGAACGTGATTGCAGAATTTGAAGACGATAATAAAGAGAATTTAAATTGTATGAGTTCTTTATCAATTTAATTTACTTAAAAATAATAAAAAAAATACTAGAGGGGGGGGGGGGCTTTTTCAAAATCTGCATGCGGACCAAATTTTTTTTCTAGTTACGCTACTGTGTTAATCGCTTTATTATAATGTTCGGAATAGTTATATACTTTAATATGTTGTGATTGAAGAATGTACGCAATAAAAAGTTTCATATTTCGATTGTATTTACGTTATCGATGTTTATAATCGTAATTTATATTTACATATAAATGGATTATCGTTGATTCGTCTTTCTTTACAATTTGCAACAATCGAAGATTTATTCATTGAATTCCGTATCAACAGCAATAGTTTTTATTTATCAAATATATTGTCAATTTTTTCTTACAATAGATAAAAACAAGCATTTTGTAAGAAAATGATGATAATCGTATTTGACCTCTATACTTGTGCAATCCGCATTGGATAACGGACTTGATAGCGCATATAAGATTATCTATTTATTTTAGCTGAAGAAACAACAATTACTATCATACGATAGTGTAAATTCAATAATTCCGAATAAACTGGAATGCGAATTCGTGTAAAAAAACATGTTTGCAAATTTTGAAAATCATAATTAAACATGCATCTGATAATATAATAGCATTCAGCGTAAAAGATCGATTAGACATAGTCACTTTCGAAAGAGAAAAATTTGAACATTTCAAATACGGTATCGGTGATTCATTTTCATTCCGAATTACTTGCATGAAATCATTGAACAATTAAATAAATATTAGCCGATTTCCAACACAGGAAAAAAT
Source organism: Hydropsyche tenuis (assembly GCA_009617725.1). Classification (NCBI taxonomy): domain Eukaryota; kingdom Metazoa; phylum Arthropoda; class Insecta; order Trichoptera; family Hydropsychidae; genus Hydropsyche; species Hydropsyche tenuis. Next base: position 140,702 of record VTON01000184.1, read on the forward strand.
GTAATCATCAATAATAATATATCATAAACTATTCGAGTGCACTCTGCCACTAAATAACTTTAAAAAAACGCCAAGACGTCATAATCACTGAACGTCCATTAAAAGATAATTTATTCGTCGCGAATTGTACGAAAAAAAAAATTATCCGTATTCGAAATCGCATAATTTCCCGCGCGGAAAGCGAAAAGAGCAAGATCCACGACCAGTTCCGAAATTCGAGGGTCCACTTTCCGCGTTCAGCTCTCGCCCACTTTCGATTCGATTTTTTCCTCTCGGCGGTTTTTTTTGGCCGTAACACATTTTTTGTTTTGTTTTCACGTTCGAATTTCTTTTCGAAAACGGGTCGTGATTCACGGGCGCGCACTATCACCTCCGCAACACTTTCTTCGCCCGCGAAAAGTATATAAAATATATATTTATTATGCAAATATTAATGAAAGAAATTTAATTTTATTATGAAAAATCTTCGGATGTAAAATGACGTCTATTTATGCTTGTTTTTTTTTTATAATATTAGGTTATCCCGAAAGTAATATCATATTTTGAATGATGGATGAAATTTTCAATAAAATCTTTATTTATTTAAAATATAATGTCTACCGTTATATATATAGTTTTTGGTCAATTTTTCGTACGATTGTGTCAGTTATGAATCAAAATATTCGGAAAGTTTATTTTTCACATCTGTTTTTTAAAATTTTCCCATCTAAATAATTTTGTAATGACCTGAAAAGATGGTAATCTGATGGCGCAAGATTTGGATAGTATGGAGAATGTCAAATTGTCTTCTACAGAACACTATAATTTTATCTTTCGTGATTTTTGAAATATGTGGACGCGTTCGTCCATATTGTCGCCGCTCAATGTATGCGGCGTCCATTTTCCTTCTTTTCACAACTTGCTAATTGTTTTCATGGGTTTGTACATACTTGAGCTATAGTGTCATAAATTGTCACCAATTTTTTGATAGTTGCAGTTGGATTTGTTTCAAATTCGGCTCTTAAAATGTCTTCATCCACAATCATCGGTCTTCCACTCCAAGGGCGATTTTTAAGGTCGAAACTTCCTCATTGAAACTTCTGAAACCATTTTTGATATATCTAAACTTCTAAAACATCGCATAGTAAATAACAAATATTGTTAATCGCGATAGTTGCACTTTTTCTTCGAGAAATGGTACAGCATAAAAAAGCGAATAAATTCCTCAATCAGAATAAACGCCTCTGTTTGGAAAATGGCTTGAAAAAAATTAAAGCAATAAAATACATTTTTGAGAATATATGTGATCAATATATCACAAGACAAGTGATGAAAAGTCGACGAATACGACACAGCTGAGGATCGAAAAGAACCCTCGAAAATACGACACTACTTTTGGAATACCTAACATAAAATTTGTAATATTCAGTTGAATTATTAGTATTTATTTGGTCGGTGATTGAAATAATTATAATAATTGTTAATTTATAAAATTTCCTCGTTCGACACATAATAGATTTATCACGAAGGCTTCAAATGTCGTCACTATTGTTATTTGACATTTAAACTGTACACGTATAACTAATTTGTGGTGACATGTTATGAACCAAATGACCGTGTGGGATTTGTGAATTTTTCTAAATCAAAATTTAGACTGTTTCGAATTCTCGCTCTGACAACGAGATATCTTAACCTGGAGACTTTCTTTCGCAAAAAATATCTAATTGTCAGAGAAAAGTCGCGTGCTCGTTTCGGAAAATATCTTAGAATCAATGGGTGCCATTTCTTCGCAAATCGACATAATTTCCATTGTGAAAAAACTCAATTTTTACTGTGCGAATGAAATTCAATTTCGCGCTTAATTCATCGTAGTTTTTCGCGGGTCAATCCTCCATATAATAATTGTTGAATAAAAACGAGAATCTTGCAAAATTTCGTCACGACTAATCGATATAGTAAAGCTACATCTTGGACACCATACATATGCAGTGAACAGTTCCGAGTATTTGCCCGGAAAATCCAATTATTCGGATCGGATTTTCTAAACTTTTACCACGTTCAGTTTCACATATGGACAAATTCGTAGTTTTATTAAATAACGGAACCCACGCACTACTAGCTAACAAACACTCGACACAAAACGGTATTTTCAAAATCGTCAAACTCGCGATTAAAATACTTAAAATTTGGTTCAGAACCGATTTATTATAAAACTCAAAAAAGAGCATTTAGAATTTTTTCAAATAATCATATCAATGTCATTGAAAATTTATTCTATTTTCGGACGAAATATTTTGTGAATCAATATTAAACCGCACTAGTTAATAGTTTAACTTGATAAAGTTAAACTATTTTAATCGAAATTAATATTGAGGCAACGTTTTCGACGAATCGGATCGTTCGGTAATGAAATGCAACCTCACAAGCGAGGAATAGAAATTGAAAAATTTCATTCGAAACCTCATTCCCGTTATTTTATAGCCACTGACTTATTGTGGTACGAATTTTATTCACACATCGAAAAGTTTGCCGGTGTGTGTATGTGCGCATTACACTTTCCGTCATTGATGTATTGTCGTATTCAACAGGAGAAAGTGGATCCACCGTTTCGGAGAAGCCATCGTTCTCTCGTTATGATGATAATGTAAAGAATGTATGTTTTATGATTCGTGTCATGTACGAGGAGTTGTCTGTTGGTTTTTTTTAATGGAAAATGTAGTTTGTTAATGTTGATCCCGATTGGAATCGTTACGAAATTGTATTCAAACAAACGTTGTTATCGTGTGTGTTATTATGAAAAATATCACTGAATGATAGTGAGATTTTTTGTACACATTTGCAGATAAGCAACAGGAAATAATTTAAATACACTCGGGCATCGGGTAATACGGATGTATGGTTCCACAAAATCGTCGTGTAATACAAATCCGTGTTGTATGAGGTTCGAAGTTCATATGAGGGTTTTCGTTCCAAAAAAATATCAAAGTTTATCAATATATATATTTTTTTAATAAATAATACAGAAAATATGCATTTACGTGTTTGGATAAAATTAATTATAGGTGCGTAAATTAAATTTCTTAAAAGTGTTTCACGGGTAATTTATGCATTATGTGTTGTGGGGAGGCTATGTTTGACAGTTTTTCTTACAAATAATTTTCCTTTAAACAGTCTAAATTTGCACATGCTAACAGTTCGATGGGGAAAGGTGCTACTGGATAACATGTAAACTCGAAACTAGTTAAGATACGGTTAAAAATTGATAAATATAACTTCCAAACTACACGCGAAATTCGTCAAAAAAAAAATAATAATAATAATAATAATAATTTACGTACTTAAAATGAGCGAATTACATGTGAAATTCATTGAGATTATCAATTTAAGCACTTATAATGCATTTTTATTCAAGTTAATAAGTGAAGTACAACTTAATTGTTTTTTTTTTTTTTTAAACCATATAAAATAAAACTTTTTGTACAAAATTAGGTCACAATTAATTAACTGTGTTTATCAAAATCGTGGTATACAAAAACCGTATTATACGAGACCCGAGTGTATCGAATAATTTGAATTTCACGCGAAAATAATATCGAAATTGTACTCACAATTATCCGAGGGTCGTCATTTGCCATTTTTTTTCAAATACGTAATGTAAAGCCTTTTGTTATAATACAAATTTAAAAATAATACATTGATTGCAGCGGCACATCGGCCTTGTGCCCTCGTCTATCATTATAGTCGCGTGCATTATCTCGGTAAGTAATATACAATTATGAAAAGTCGACTTGAAACAAGTTTATCATTGTGTTGTTTGCACAATATGTATAATATATGTATATTAAATTGGTTTTCGCCGGCTCCATTGGGAACCTTCGAATCATAGATCTTTCATTATGTCGCCGTGTTTGATTGTATCGCTTTATTCGTATTTTTTGCCAGTACGAATCTAGTTCCGGAAGATCTATTTTGGGATTTTATTTCTTGCTTTCCGTCTATTTGAGTCTAATTTTCTAAAATTTAGCGCGTCTTGTTGATATTTTCTTCGCGTTGAATCGATTCGATGTTTAAAGTGTGCGCATATTCCGAATGCAAAAAGTCGCAAAGAAAAAATATTGCATACCAGTGACGTTTTCGATGAAAAACGCGTTTGCATAATCTTGTATTTTTTCTGTTTAATTTGACTTTGTACCTTTTTCCGAACTTGACAAATCTGATGTCGCAAAAGACCCAAAATAGTTTATTTAGTTTGCTATTGATATTTTGATGTGGATCAAGGTCACAGTTATAGGATTGGTCTTGTGATCTTGGACAAAATATTTTTCTGTAAAGTACACATGTGTTCTCATTTTTGAAACACGTTTCGAGTCTGATTCACGTGTACAATTATGGAATAGTTGATGCCCACGTGTTAACGGAGATGTAGGCGACGTTTACATTGTTTGTTGTCAAACGTTCCATCGATACATCTGATATGTTACTAGAAGCAAATTTTTGTTTACTTGAATATTGTGCTTCTGTTAAAGATTTTCTTGTATTTGTAATTCAATTTATTATTTTTTTTCATTGATTTTTTTTTTGTTTTTAGTGTAGCAGCGCCGTGTTGAAAACCTTGTCCTGTATACATATATGATTGAAGAGATTGGAGAAGTCTTTTAATCGATCATGGAGAAGAAGATTGATTTGTGTGATGATCGGGAGGTGGATCAGTCCGATTCTTCGTCGGACATAGATGACATGACTGATGATGTTAGTATCGTTATTGTAAATGTTCAGTTTTTTCGAGTGTTTTACAATTAGTCTAATTAATATTTCATTTTTAGTTTCAAGATGCTTGTGAAATACAATCGCCGTAAGTTAATCCATGAATATGAACAAATTATTAATGTTGTATTGGATTATTAAGTGTATTGTGTTTATAATATTTGTTTTTCGTTTTAGAAATGATACAGAAGAAATGAATTTATCGAGAGCAATGGCAGAAGCTCAATTAGCTATCACTTATTTTTTTAATAATAAATTTGCAGAAGCACGAGCTATCATGCAACCTTGGTAAGATTTAACTCTAGCAAAATGTAATTTATTGTTAGTAGAAAATAATATTTTATATAAAATTAATTGATTAATGTTTTTTTGTCATTTCAGGGCAGCTTCTTCTATGTATCATGCAGCTGGTGAAGCAGTTTTTGCATTTTTATCAGCAACCTTGACTTTTGATCGAGAAATAGTTGCAGAAGCTAGTGCAAAGTTGAAACATTGTATGGTTTTATGTAACGCTCATCGTAAAAGAAAAACATTTAGTGAAAATATAAGCACTCTTGTCAAAAAGGTTTATTTCATTTGAAAACTACAATTGATTTTTGAAATAAGAGTCCCATTTAAATAGAAAAATATGATGATTTTCAGCAAAATTATGAGCTTTATACCGATATTGAATTGCATGCTGAACTATGCTATGCTGAAGTTTTATTATTACGAGCTATATTGACTTTCATGGAAGACGAAGAACTATTGTCATTTGTCAAAGGAAGTCTTAAAATTAAACAATGTTATAGTGGTTACAAGTAAATTTACTTTTTTCAAAATCATAATATTTTTTCGACAACAATTCATATTAATATTCTAAATCAATTTCCAGGGAATGTGCACTGATTTTGAAAGAAAGAACATGGGAAGATGAAGTTAGTAAACGGCATTTTGAGAGCGGTGTACGTATGGGTATAGGATCGTTTAATCTCATGATTTCTCTTTTACCAGGAAGAATTATCCGTCTTTTAGAGTTTGTTGGATTTAGTGGAGTCAAGGTGATGATTTTATAAAAATAACATTTGCATATTTCTACAGCGATGAATTTTTACTTAAAATTTGTTCTGCGATTTCCGCTTTGTGCTTTTCTGTTTTTTATGCGCATTTTTCAAAATATTTTCGGCGATTAATAATCTAATATTGTTATGTATATTGTGAAATGTTATGAGTGTAGGATAAATTTCGATTACAATGAAAATATCAAAGCCATTTTTAGGAACTTGGGTTAAATGAACTTTTCGCTGGAAGCAAATGCGAAGGTGGACTTCGTAATATATTATGTGTCATGACATTGTTAGGATACCATCTTATAATTTGTTATGTGCTCAGTGATCAGCCTGGAAATTTAGAGCTATGTGATGAAATAATCACAAAGCAACTGCAGGTACTTTAATTTTATTGATTACCAATATCAATATCTAAACATTTTTTCTATTTGAAATTTAATCATTACTTTTGATACATTTTTTAGTTATACCCATCTGGCGTCTGGTTTCTGTTTTTCAAAGGACGATTAGAATTCATGAAGGGAAATCTAGAAAAGGCTATCATAGCATATAAACAATCATGGAAGAGTCAAAATGTTTGGCCTCAATTTCATCATGTCGTATTTTGGGAACTACTATGGGTAGAATGGTAGGTTATTCAAGCTTTTATTTTTAAGGCAATTTAGCAACTGTTTCATTTTCTCTTCTGTAAACATCGATTATCATATTTAATACTCATTTTGAAGAATTGATGTTTCATCAAATAAAATTATTATATATTTATACATAATTATAATATAATTTCCAGCATGTCCTTGGAGTGGCGCGAAGCGTTACTGTATTGTGATTGCCTGCTACAATCAAGTAAATGGTCACGTACCATCTATTCATATCAAAAGGCTGCAGTAATGTGTATGATTTGGAGTAATTTGAGCCCAACAGAAAAAAATACTTGCACTCAATTAATGAAGTAATTTTATCTTGCATATTTTCCCCATGGTTTGATTTTATGTATTTTCAGCTATAACATGCTTAATATTTTCAGTGAGGCTCCAATGTATAAGCAGAGGATAGCAGGAAAATCTTTGCCAATGGAAAAATTTGTAATAAAACGTTGCAAAAGATACGTCGCTCAAGGAAATCGATTATTGCTTCCCGCAATAGAGATGATGTACTTATGGAATATGTTCAGAGTATTTAAGAGTAATTTTTCTGTTGGAGACAAAATATTAAGAGTATGCAGTTTTTTTTTTCATTTTTAATGAAAGTTTGTAATATTATATTTATTTATATTTTAATTTTAGCTTGTAGAAGCTGCTGAAACTAATTTGATCATTGGGATAGAAGAACAATCATTGTTGCTTCTAATTAAAGGATCGATTTTGAGACATTTGGGCGCTCATTACCAAGCTTTAGAGTGCTTAGAATCAGTAATAGGGTGATTATTTACAGCAATCTTTGAAAATCAATACAAACACTAACAATAAGCCAGTTAGAATGGAATCATAAAGAAATATTTTAATAATTTCAGTTTCAAAAAACAAATTAAGGAAGATCTTCATTTAGTTCCATATGCAATTGTAGAAATAGGGTTATTATTTAATGCGATGGGAGAGAAGTCTAAAGCAATTGCCACTCTTGAAGATGCTAAGTCAGTGTTGCATTTGCAATAAATATAGTATTATAACTTTACCTTTCATTTAAACGATTTCATTTCAATATTTTTCAGAAAAAACTACTCTGGATATGCATTGGAATCTCGACTACATTTTCGTATTCATACAGCTCTTTCCAATTTGAAATCAGATTAATGCACGCATTATCAAAAATTGTTGTTATTATTGATATTTTGTGGATTATTTTGTAGGAATTTAAAAATAGTATTTATTATACAAAACTCAAAGAATTTTGGTAATTCTTAGTATAGTTATAACAGAATTATTTTTCAGATCAATCTTTCTCAAAGTAGACCTCGATTGAAAGATATTTTTGTGATACTTATATTATCAACTGTAACTCTGAAAGTTATTTATTTCTTAAAACTATTTATGTAACTCAATCCTATTAATGGACATCTTTATTTAAGTTAACTGTGTAGAATTAGGATATGTAACCAACTCATGATTTCAAATCTTTACCTATTTTGAAGGCAGAAATCAGTAGTTGCTTACATGAATTGGTACTATAAAATAATGCACTTTATCGGTTGATTATATGTTCCGCTAAATAATTTACTAAGTGAAACATTAACGAAAGATTTATTTTTTATTTTTCATCTAATTATTGACATTGATATTACAACAATTTTGTTTGATCAAAAAAAAATGTAGATTGATAAACTATTGTACCTGATAGTTGTACTCATACATAAAAAAATTGTATCACTCTTTATCATCGAAAAAAGTTGAGTTGGTTGCTTATCCATGTAAATAATAAGTTATATTTAAGAGTAATTATATTAATTGGATCATGACTCAGTTTGAAAATGTATTTTTAGAAATAAGTGCACAAAATCCGATCTTATAAAATGTTAAGAACATTTACATAACATAGAAACTGCATATTTAATATATTGTTGAAAATTGAAAGTATATCACTAGCAACATCAATAATTTAATTACCTCATTTGTCGCTAAGTAAGTTAATTCATTGGAATTAGTTACCGATTTACCTAAATTTACCAAAGTTATATTTATATTTTGAAAATATTTAAAAATTAAATTATATATGGTTTCGCGTATGAATTTATTAGCTTCTCAAAAAAAGTATAATATATTATTTGGTATGATTGACAAATACGTTAATGCTTGCATGAAATATTCGATATAATTGTATATGTACAAATTTTTTTGGATGTATTATATTTAATTTTGTAAAAAAAAAATGTTTGGACAAAAATTGAAATTGAAAATCAATCAAATATCTCAAAACTGAAATCATTCATATTCATTAAATATTTATTATTATGATAAAATTCATACTGATTGGAATTATGTAAAAGTAATTCAAAGTGAGTTCCTTGATAAGTAAATTTTTATTTATAAGTTTTAGTTGAATCTCTATATTCTTTTATTGTGTTGGTTTGAGAATATTTTTATAGAAAAACAGGGATTTGTCAAAGGCACTTTTTTTTTTATTTTATATCATCAATAAACATAAATATTTTGTTTATACATGTTAAGTAACATCTGTGACATATTACAGATTTAGCAGTGGCAAGAAATAACATTAAATGGACGACCATTAATTGTTTAGTATAAAAATAAATTTTATATAAAATAAAATGGCACAATGCTTGATTTCTTTGTTCAGTAAAATACTGATAAAATACATAACCTTAAATAATAAATAATCAAAATAAAATGATACTCAAAAAGTCATCAATCAAATATAAATATATTACAAAATTAAATTAAATTAATTCACTGAAAATCAATACTGATCCGTTATGTTAATATCAATCTTGTCGAGAAAATATATAAAATTAATATTAATCAGAAATGGTTTCTTATACGCTAGGTTCACTTAATTTTTTTTTTATCTAACATAAAATGGAATGAAACGACATAAAAAAATCAAATATAATATCAAGATTGGCCATAAGAATTAGACTTTGATTCGTATTATTTGTACTTTTAATTTCACTGGAGTTTTTTCATTAATGAAACAAAAAAAAAACCTACATGTTGAATAAATTAATCACTGGATATAAGTTTTTCTAGAATTATGAAGATTCCTATTTCACAACATGATTATATTGGTTGTCCACAAGCGGCAGTTAGTCATAATTCGTTATTTACAAATAATATTACATTACAATATTACAATATTTAAATAAGTTATGAGAAAAAAATATTAATGACAAAATTACAAAAATAATTTTGAATATTGTATATAATCAATATTGCTTAAATTTACTCAGATTCCAGTATATCGGATTCTTCTCCATAATTCAGATTGTCATCGGGTAAATCTTCTTCGTAATTTTCTGGACAATATGAACATCTGTAACAGAATTATTTTAGCATAAAGTATTTTATTAACAGTTGTCGTCTTAAAAACAATAATAAAAAGGTTGAATAATAGAAGCAATATTTTGATGAATACATTGTGATTGTTATTAGATGTTTGCATTTTTTGTTTATGTTTTGTGATTTTTATAGCAAATGCCAAGATATTAGCATGGAAAAAGATTAATAAAAAATATATAAAAAAAATTTACTTGTTTTCATCTGGGCCATAATTTTCACAATTTTCTCCAATACATTCACAACATCCGATATTGAACCACCTAAAAACGAAAAAAACCTTATCCACATTGAGCATTATTAAACATTAATTAACAGAAACAAATAACGATAATCACCGAAAAGCAGAAGATCCCATCTCTTCGCATTGAGATTTGCATTTAGGTAGCGACATGCAATTAGACATATACGCAACAGTACAGTTTCCATCTAGAGAATTTTCCTTCGAAACATCTTCGACGCTCTCTGAAAACATAATTAAACTCACATCACATGTTCGACATACTGTATACGGGGAAAAAAGTTATAATCGCATCAATGCACATTTTAAAATTTCATATAATAAATTAGAAATTCCTGGAACATAATCGAAATGTGACATTCAAATGGAAAGAAAAAAACATGCTGCGTTACAATTAGATATGAAATAATATAATAACACCAACGTAGTGAAACATCGCTAACGGAATCGGGTATGGATACTAGATTCCAACGTCCGAGCTCATCAGGCTTTGAAGTCAATAAAGCGAAAAGAGCGGGTACTTCATCCTTCAATTTTTCAGTAATAGATTCTTTAAAAAGCGACGTAGTTATCGGATACTCTTCAGGACACATGTCTGAAAGAGGAAATTACTTTTTTTTAAACACCTTTAAGTTTAAGTCTTCAAGTCTTCTCCTATAAATATAAAAAATGAATACATACCAACGCAAGAACAACATTTGTCGAATAGATAACTCAGACAACTGAAGCAGTCTTTGCAGCACGAACAATGCGTGAGATCACATTTGCAAGATTGGGTCAACATGCATTTTGAAACAACGCTCGCGCACACGCCTTCATTGCAGATTGCAGAATTGACAATTGAAAACGTACATAAAAATAGACAGGAAAAAAATGCATGTTTTGCGTTCATTTTGAAAGTCTGAAAGAAAATTTTATATTGGGTTATTGATTATAAACGATATTTTGATGAAAAATGCTTGAAAGATGATCGTTGAGTTCAAAAATTTGAAAATTATTACAAAATTTTGGTACAGTGAAAAATTTTCAATACGAAACTGGATGGATTGAAATATTTTTTTGTATTAAAACAACTTCATATTGATCCTTCCTGTATGGAGCATAAAAACATGACAAGCTTCTAACGAGGGGTAAAAAAAACCCTAGAATTGTTTCATAATAATGCATTATGCATTATCTATCTATCTATCTTCTATATCTTCTATATAAATTTAAATTATTATAAGTATGAAAGTTTGTCTGGGTCACTCCCGAAATAGTTAAACTTTGTCCTTTATAGAAAACATGACGAAAGCACTCAGGGCTTGCATACACTCTCAGAAATCTTAAAAAACATTCGCATATGCGTTTAGGGCCATTCGAGCCCGTAAAAATTCCGATTAAAGAATAAAATTATTTGCTAAAACACCCAATTTTCGATTTTGAATTTGTATGGGGGCCATATTTTTCGTGGTCGTTCATTTGTTTTACGCTGATTTTAAAAGGGACGCGCGGTCATTTTTGAAAGATTATAATCGCCGTGAAGTGGTCTTATTCGTGTTTACATGGCATCAGATATCGTTTCTCGAATTCAAAAAAATTTCTTGACCCATTTATATTGGACGTTTGAATAGCGCTTCCTCGATGTCAAACATGAGAAGTTAATAGAAAAAAATGTATGTATTGAATTATTTTAATACGTTTCAACATTATCCAATACGTTATTGATAGTTTTCAAACAATTATCGATCATATCATTGCGCTTACGGTATGAATAAGATTTTCTATAGTAAAAATACAAATTCAATTATCGATCTTTTTTCGTTTAAATAAATGATAATAAAATAATAAATATTTTCAAAATGCGTTTTTTCGATAAATTATTTTTTTTTAATAGATTACAATATTTATTTCGAGATCTCAATATTGGTGAGCCTGTACGTAAGGTGGAGTGACGAGGGGGTGGGCCCAAAGGGCCCACGATACGAGGCCCGAGTCGGTAGGCCCAAAGGGCCTACCAGAATATTCTTCATTAAACGATCGATTGATTTTGCTATTTCAGTTTATATTTATCTGTCTTAATGACTTTTCAGAAAAATAAAACAATTAGAAAAACCCCCAAAGCCCGGGTGAATGCCGGGTACTACCGCTAGTTTAAAATAGAAAGATGCGTATATTTGTATCTAAATCTTTATAATATGTATAAACATCGAATATTTGGTATTTTCGGGCATTTTAATGTAAATTATGAGTTGAATGGTGCGATTAATGGTTGAGGATTAGCAAAAATTGTGAATATGGGGTTTTTGTCAGTGCAAAGAAAGTTAAGCGTTATAGCATTTTGTCAAGACTAGTATTAGTTAACTGATTTATCACGTTAAGCGTTCTTGTGCTAAACAATTTCCACAGTATTTATTTGATATTCATACTTGTAATAGTATAGATTTAAAAACATGTTAAAATAATATATTGATTTGATAAACAAGGAAAACAGAGCAAACAATGAAAGACATTTGTTTATGATAGAAAATATTTTAAGAACTTGTAAACAACTTTTATGTAAACATTTGAGGTTATGTTGAAAGTATTCGTCAAGTATGCGAAATAAGACAAGAATCCGTAAAAAAACGCATAATTAATAATGGATTAAGTTTGAATGGATGAAATTAAGTGAATTATAATTAATATAGCGCTTTGCGCAGTTACGAAAACTATTGACGGATGATCATTTTCGAAAATCATCGACATTGTAACGAATGCATATTGGCATTGTGAAATTCATAAAAACACAAAATCTTACCAGTCGATGACGTGAAATTCTTTAAATTAAAAATCAAATGACGTTCTTAACTACTCAGAAACTTTCCAGGAAGAAGCTAAAGCTCGACAGTTGTACCAACGCAGCCCACTCACTCAAACTTTTTATAGGGATCATGTTTTGGTCACAGTACATATTGATATTACAATTCACAGTACATATGTATATGTTACTATAGCCTAGACCTCTAATATTTGATGGGGAGACCTTGTCCTGCAGTGGGCACTAAACCGGTCGACAATGATGATGATGATGATGATGTATATGTTACAGTCAAAGTGTATCATCAGTTAAAATATATTTTGACTGACGTTTCAGATAATAGGTAAAGGTTCACAAAGGGACCTTTAAAAAAGTTGGCAATTCTGGGCCTGCCCAAAAAAAAAAATTTGGAACCACTGCACGTATGCATATTATACGTTCGCGTCGCCCGCCAACTGTCACATTTGACGTTTATCGGGTATGTAGTTTTACGTTCGCCGATTGGAGACAATTATTTACTCGATTCGAGAAGAAGATACCACGATCGTTGAAGTATGGAGTTCTTTTACTCTTCGGAAATACAACACAATGGATTTTCGACAGTGGTGGTATTTGTCGAGAAACTAACGAGTGTTTCGTAGTCAACATTCTGTTGGAACACATGAAGCCTGGCTTCCGATCGTGGCATTAGTAAGCATCTTCGAAACGATGCAGTAAATCAAAGAACGAATCAATGTCAATCCTGTAGCGATCGAAAGAACATGGCAAGAGTTTTATACACTTGTATCAGGTGAATAATGTGCAATATTTTTATTATTTTCTTATAACTCGCATTGGGTTCTAACAATGTATATTTACATACTTACATATTTATAAATTTAATTGAATATACTCATATACTCATTTCAATTCACTCCTTTCCAGGTTTTCAACGCCATTGCAGATGGTGAGGATTTGCTATTTGCGATACATGTTATCCTAATCGTTTATCCTGTTATAGGCTATAAAATTCCTCAGCATGTCTGTAACACTTGCTATAATACCTTGAAAGCTGAAAACATATGTTTGTGTATTCAATGTAAGTGTAAGTATAGTTAGGTAATATCCAACACTATTTCAAATTAAATTATACTTTGAATTTTTGATTGCAGACATGAATGCTCAGTCGTCACCTCTTATCAATGTCTAGTTGCGAAAAGTGGCAACATATGCACATTTCAACCCGATGAATGTTTATCGAAATGCAGACAATATTTCAAATTTGCTAATTATAAACTGTCTTCCCACTATACATGTCCAGCAAACAATTTTTTTGACAGAATCAGTGTACCCATAGAGACTGTCCTCACTCTTCTAAAGTTGTCACTTGCGAAAGAACTGGTTTTTATATAGACTTACCTTCTAGGTGTAAATTGTTATCATGTTATCATCTCGAAAAAAAGGATGACTACTTTGGAACGTAATAGTGAATGTGTTTATTATTATTATTATTAAATCTTTATCTCTCTATCCTTGTCTGTCTGTCTGCCACGCTTTTTAGGGAATTAATTTTTGTTATTTAAAGAAAAAATAATTAAAGGTCCAATCTCACCCAAATTCTGTCAGATATCTTAAAAAATATTCCTACGTGGAACTGTATACGTTTGAGCGTTAAAACCTTATCATACTGATTAATCAAAAATTTATACAAAAGTCAATTTTTTTCATAAATGTTGTCTTTAAAATATAATTGTAAATGTTAAATTTCACATAAATATAACCTTTTTAAGTAGTTGGAATGAAATAAAATTACATTTTAGAAATCAAAAAATGTTTTATTCACTCAGAAAATGTGAAAAACATTGATTAGACAAATTAGTCAAATTAGACAAGCTCTACTACAAAGATGAAATACACCAATCAGGCATATATAAAACAAAAAATGTAATAATACAAAATTAAAAGTTACACATCTGACTTGTTTTTTCATTTTGGAAATGCAAGTGAATTTTTACACTCAAAGATGAATCATTTCAAAAATTGTCAAAACCATTAGTAAAA